>RHLP01000012.1:0-86368 GCA_003719405.1 Aspergillus incahuasiensis | reverse complement strand
CAAGTTGTAGTTGTAGTAACTATAACTGTGAAACATGTCTATTGGTATATCTTTATTGCAGGGCAACAGTAACAAGGCTCTATTTTAATGTTCACAACAACTCCTCAGGCCATAGACCTTACATTACAATACCTACTGAGATCATGAGATATGTTTTTCACTCAAATTTACAGCTGTGAAAGTTGTTGGAAGTTTGACACTAGCGAGTCTTGTTAGATATCTGGACATGTCCATGGAAGCATTTAGTACCCACGTATTGAATTTTGCCTTCAAGGTCTCAATAACTTCCTTCCAGTCTTGATGCGCAGTAAGGCTGCGCCGTGGCGCACAGCCAATTGCATGCCTTGAATCAAGGTGCACGTCCAAAGGGTCGAAAGCATGACACCCGGGGCTGATGGAAATTCGAATCGAATAGGAACTGGTGGACGATTCGCTATCTCTGGCCTCATAAAGCTCGAAGCATATTTGAGAGAGGTAATCCAATTCTGGAATAGCGGACCGTGCTATTTTTGTTTGGACACCACCTTCCAAGATACAGTTTAGGAGTGTGTATATATGCGACTCTTTTGTGAAGTAAAACACAGACTTTGCATCTGAGGAGGCCTGCACATCTTCAAGGCCTCTCACTATCTCCTGTAAAAGTGGCAAGGATGTCAACAAGCCAATCTCAAGTTTTTCCGTGTCCGTGATACCATACTCCTGCGGAGTCACATAATCAAACAGAACCTTGGCTAGCTTATATAGCTCCCTCAGCTTGGAAAGCCTAGAGTCCAACTTGGTCTTTGATGATTTAGAACTTGGGTACAGTTTGAAATAATGGTCGTAAGAATCATCAAGTGCCCTCAGATGTGGGATAGACGACTCAAAAGCATGTATTCGCCTCTTTAGACCCAGTCGATGCGCCAAAGTCGGACTCTCGGAGTATTGCTCATCAAGCATCTGATGACTTGCTCCCTCGGAGATGGCGGCCTTGGGTTCCGCAACGGAGGCATCCTTTCGGGAAACTCTTTTGCGACCAATGTCTGCCGCCTCATCATCGCTGTCTCCAGCCTCCGGAGGGGTGAAAACCCACTCAAGGAACTGTCGATTGTGGAGTGCGTCAAACTTCATACTGTCATAAAGCTCGGATAGTTTGCTTGGATCAACTTTCTCTGTGTCACAGAACTCGGCAAAAAGTTTCTCCCATCTCTCTTTGAATAGCATCGGATCCTCACCGGTACACCAACGTCCCTGGATAGCGGAGAATGCCGAGTTTTCATTCGATGAATCAACGCTTCGCGATGGCATTGATCCATCGGCATCCCCTGTTGCATTTGGGGAAACGGAGAATGAGCGGCCTAGTTTCTCATAGTTATGTCTCATCACATCTCGATGAAACTTCATTAGCTCGACAACGGTAGCTAAGACCACTGAGGGTTCCGGAATATTCTCTTCGGGCCATGTGAATTGCGAAGGTGCAGATCCTTCCCGCAGAAGCAATTTCAGCTTCTTCTTTACCTTATCCATGAGATCCTTTGCCGCATTGGAATCATCCAGTAGATCCTTCCTGACCTGAATGAATCCTTCCGGTATCTCTTTCTGATCAAGAAAAGAACAAGCCCAAATTTGAGCTATGTGTGCATTGGTTAGCCATTAATCCAACCGTAAGCAGCATTGAGTGGGGACTTACAACTTGTACTGACTCTTCGTTCTGAGCTGGTGAATATCTGAACGTTGTTTAAGGCCTCCTTATTCATCAACTTCAAATCGTCACGCATGTTTAGCCCAAGGTCTTGAGATTGGTATCTTGCTGCATGAGTTGGCTCTCCTCCCCATTTAATCACGAGTTGAAGTTTATCAAGTATCAGACCATTTTCAACAGCGGAAAACCTCGAAAACGTGGCACCGGATATTGAATCGCTTCGTTTCTGTGACCTTCCTGCGTTTTCGCCATCTTGACGCTCATCGTCAGGCAAAGGAGAGATTGGCTCTCTTTCCACCCTTTCAGATGATACCGAGCATTGGGCTGATTCCCTTTCTTGCTCGCGCTTTTTGAACATTGGCTTGATCTGCACCTTTGTTCCAGGCCAGCCGCCCTTTTTCTCTAAAGATGTGCGAAGTAATTGTAGTTTGTCCACATCCTCAAGTCCCTGATCCATTGCGAGATTAACAGCCTCTGACACACTGCGAAGTGCAGATTCACCTTTGATCACAACTTCTTCTTGATGACCCTTCAACAAATCAATGAACGGCTGGCTGTGGAAGGTGAATTTGAACTTCTGCTTTGGAGTTCTATCGGCATGTCTAATAACAGCAACCATACCCTTAAGTTTCCATGAATGCTTTGAGGCAGGGGGCGGAGGATTCGCCTCAATTTGATTATGTACTGTGGGTGAAGGCTGGCTTGCACCCTGAGCGGCATGATGACCACAAGACATTGAATGTTCTTTGGAATCTATGCCTATTTGGCCATTGCTGTAGTCCACGCCGTCATGACTGGGCGCTGTGAAACTCGGGTGTAACGATTCCGACGACCCAGCATCTGCACCCCTTTGGTGTTGTGGGTTTCCGCCGGCCTTCGACGAACCGGGTGTCTTCAACAATGTTTTTAGCGCGTGTCGATGCGATACCGAATGTCTCCAAGGGTGATGATGGTTGGGATCCGAAGAGGATGCTTCAGAGACGTCCACGACCCCTTCTCGCCTGCGCTTCTCGCCGATGAAAGTGTCCCTGAGGATACTAGCGCACCTATCGTAGTAATCATTATTATCTTTCACAAAGCTCCATCCATTGACGTCGATCACATAACTCCTCTCGCCAACACGAAGCATATCAAAGCCACAGATCCTCTGCCCGAAACCGTAAGAAATTTTGGAGGCTATTGATGCCTCTTCCTTACTCAGTTTCGTGATATACCTTAGCTCCTTTCCATGAGTGTTGCGGCGGACAAGGCCGTCAACAACAGGAGATTTTCGTGTCTCCGCATGGCAGAAATCGGGGCCAACGGTGTAGGCTTTGACATCCTCGGCATTATCGACTCTTAGGAACTGCTCGTATATGTAGCTCGAGCTTTTCTCTAAGATCGACCGGGGTGTGTGCAGATCTGGGTCGTATTCGGAGCTCTTGTTCCCAACTTTTCGGAAAAGTCGTCGACCACCGCCCCCGTACTGCTGATCTTTGGGAAAGTAGATGTGTATATTGTGATCTTCTCCGCTTACAGGTTTCTCAACAAAAGGCTTCCTGAAATATTTATCGTCAACGACAAGAGAATCGCCATCCTCAGAGAGAGAGACGTTTTTCGTTCTGGGAGAGCCACCACCAGTGCCATCGGTAGAACCATCAAGTTTCACACCTGTAAGATTGAATACATGCTGTGCAAGCTCTGAAGACTCTAGAATTGGTCCACCATCTCGGTTGACTTCTATTCTTTTTGGAGTTGGGACACTCATATGGTCCAAGATTCGCAGACACAGTCGACGATCCCACAAGATCTTTTGCATAGGCAAATCATTGACGCAGAACGGCTTCCTCAGTCTCGCGTAGGCAATGGCCTTATCTAGTGGAAAACCATCCGAGAAGAATGCGATGAGGAAATCGCACACCGGCCAGTTCTCCACAGCTTCATCGAGAATCACCTTGTCGCCAAATACAATGACCTCGAAGTCACCCGTCGACTGCAAACGAGTGAGAATGTTTTGGCTGGGTTTGCTTCGAGCCTTGACGTCCAATGCACAGACCCCAATTTTGCCTAGATATGCAGGGGGTGATTCGGCCTCGCTCATCGAGCTCGCCGCCGTACTTCCGCTTAGTCTCCTCGGCGCCCGGCTAGATGACCTAGGGGAACAGCGTGCTGCGTGAATCTGACTTGGTACATCTGTATTGTGCTCAGTCCGGGATGATTCCGACTGCGGAACTTGTTTGGCATTCTTAGGATGATCCTTCCCCGAGCTAGATGCCGATGAGTGGCATGATATGCCAGCCGAAAGCTTTTCTTCATCAGGGTCAGATTTCATGGCCGATGCAGTAGGATTGAGAGGCACCTGGAAGCCTTCGAAAGCAGTGTTGGTGTTGTTACCCGTGTGACCCATTTTCAAACGACTAAGGTGAGCCAGAAGAGTGCTGGAAAGTCACAAAGTTAGCAAAGCAATTACTTTTCTTGGCTTTGTTGAACTAGAGCTTGAGCCGAACAACTGCGCCTGATAGAAGTTGCTCACAAACAGATCCACAAATTGTCTGAACCTTGTGACTGAGAACAAATCTAGATAGGCTCAAAGGCAATTAGATGATGTGATCGAAATCCCCATAGTGATCATAAACACCCAGATTCTAAATTGCTGCAATTGTCCTGGACTTGGCGATGTCGACTCAAGTGAGAAAGATAAGGGCCAAGCGAACTCGAGGAGATAATGGGCAATTTTCAGACTCGTATTGTCGATTCGAGCGATAAAAACTGGCCGTTCCTGGGAGTTGTCCAGGCCCGGGACATCGACATTGTAATGTGATCAAGAGGGCAACCGCCACAATGGTTCCACTGGGTCAGGTATGCCGATTGCGTCGATGTCTTTTTTGACAGAAGACCGAGATACTTCCTTTAGGAGGCTCTGTATAACAATTCGGTAAATGTAATACGTGACTGTAGTGAGAAGCGTTGAGAAGAAGCCTTAATTGGATTTTGAATGGTGCATTGCTCGTAGCCCCATTTGATACTAGTAACGGGCGCTCAATGCCCTGTAGTAGACGGTGTAGAGTGCGTATACTTGTACTGTACAAAGTACTTAGTAACACGAAAGTCGTCACTCCAGCCCAGTCAGATAACCAAGGCATTCGCCAAGCGCTCTCCTACTCCGTACTCTGGTACAATAATGTGCCCATGTATCCCTTGAACTCAATGTCGATACAAATAACCATTAGCCCCGACAACACCCTAAATATGTTCGTTGTAACACTCCCGAGTACATCCCTAGCGTGAAGTACGCAACATTAACTTCCCCGGACGGTAATATATATGGATCGCCGTAAGGGAGTAGACTATTTCCATATTTCGAGTTCTGCTACCTGCAAATAATATAGGTGGATTTAACGACGGGAAATCCAAGGTCAATTAACACCGGGTAAGAAACTAGACCAACAGAGTCAAGCGAAGCCAGTACACTGAGCCTGCCGGAGTATGGCACTTCATATAGGTTGAAACGTACGTATGGTACATGTGACATGATCTTCACGCTGTTTGTTCCTGTGCCTTAACATTTCTCTGGACGTCTCAACCCCCAGCGTCTTCTTCCTGGAGTGGCAGGCTCAAGCACAACTGAGAGAAGGTCGTATGTCAACTGGTCGCTGTGTGCTCTGGCCATTGCTTTGTTTTCTTTCTTCGTGGACCTATTAATTCGCAGCGATGTACAAGACTGTCGATGTCGTAGGGTGGTCAGTTTACACTGCGGTCCTGCTGTACTAAAGAGAGGAGCGTATACCATTATTCCCGCGGATAAATGCGTCCCCATAGCTGCGTGTCAACTGCCCGCTAACGAATTCTTGGGACTTTTCCAGCGCAATGTTCATATAGCCATCTACCGATTGAAGTTCGCCTAAAAATGATCATTAGCTATTGCCCGTGAATCTGCTCAGGATAAGCCTTGAAAGAGACCTTTGTATACGACACCAGAGTTCAGCTTGACTGTTACTGGTGCTCCAATTATCTCGCCTAAGAAGGAGGACGGATCCTTTCCTTCGGATGATGAACCATTCTCCATATTTTGATTACTGTTTGGCTAAGCGGAACGGCGTTGAAGCGGGTGGTGGCTGAGTGATAGACGGAAGAAGTCGAGAGCCGTCTCGAGACGGGCACGTGTTGCGGGCATCATCTTTGCGGTATCGGCCACCAACCTTTCGCGACACGGATTGACTGGTGGTTTCCTTGTACAATACCAAAGCAACAAAAACACCACAACAATTGCACGGTAGATCGAAGCCTCAATTGTACACCCACCCGAACTAAGGCTCTTCAACACTGCGCACTTACCAAAGAAAATAACAATATCTTTTTCAACAGCAAATTGGTATGTGGTGAAACGTACCTACATATTACCGGAGATATCATTGCTGTTCGCGACGTCCACCGCATACCTGCCCATGCGTTCGTTCTTCAATAAGCCCGCTTGGGCAAGGCAACGGGATGAAGACGAAGACTCAGAATTTTACCGCCGTCCCCAGCTTTACAAGGATATTGTCGCTATCAACAAAAACGCACGGCAACGACAAAGAAGCCCACCGAAAAGTCATGCAAACAAGCGTCGACGTCTCTCAGCGCCCTCAAATAGTGGAGTAATCATAGACCCGAAATCGAAAAAGAGACAACAGGTGAACGAAGGGCCTCGGTGGAGAATTCGCCGTCTGCGCGAACTGTGCTTGAGCATCGCGAGGTCGATACTCACCCTGGCGCCCCCCCAACAACGCTTCAACTGCCAATCTGCAACGATGAAGCTCTCACTCTAGGCATCAAAGGTTCGGAACCCCCAACACCCCAAGACTTACCGCAAAGCAAATTGCCGGACTTGCGGGCGGACTCCGCACTGTCGCCTCTGGTCGCATTAGATGGTGAGAAAGCAGATGTCCCGACTAAAGGTCCTCCGGACAACGCTAGGGCGCCGGGCGATCAATGTACACCCCGTAGCGCCCGGGACACTGCTTGTGATAACATAATCGTACGCATTCTCATCACATCTGAAATCGCCCACACAAAACCTCTTATTATCCAACGCAAAATGTCACAATCCCTGAAAGGGGTGCGTCTTGCATGGTGCACACGACAGAATCTATCAAAAGAGCTTCAACAGACTGTGTTCTTGACTTGGAAGGGCAGAAGGCTTTTTGACGTTACAACCTGTAGAAGCCTGAATATCAGTGCCTGTACCAAGGAACGATCACCGTTTGATGATTACTTTAGCGATGATGACGATGATGATCGGTGTCGCATCAATATGGAAGCAGTTACTGAACAAATTTACGCGGCCAGACATCGATCATCACCCGATGCGGTTGTGTTTGATCGAATTCCCCCTGGTTTGACGGACTGTGAAGATGCCGAACAACATGCTAGAAGTGAAATCATCCTCAAGTGCCCTGGACACAGTGACTACAAGATCTGTGTACCATTGGCAACGACCATATCACAAATTGTTGGAGCATTCCGTGAAGCGAGAAGTATATCACCAGAGCTGGCTGTGTACCTTGCCTTTGATGGCGATCGTCTGGATCCCCGGTCTTCATTAGCAGACAATGAAATTACCGATGGAGATTTGGTCGATGTTCTCATAAAGCCCGGCAAATGATCGAGACGGATTTTGAAATCTTGAGTCGGTGTTAGATGTTATTCTCACCATGTCAATAACCATACGTGCATTGCTATATCTTCTGAATTGGCAATATAAGTAATGACGGCAAACGATTGAGCATTAAGTCGATATAACAATAGTCATCTTAACACTTAGTCTTTTGACTTTCGACTTTCGGGCGCGAAGATCCTTGGTACATTGTTTCTGGCAGCTGAAGTACCACCTGTGGGAGCATCTGATAAGATCTCAAACCCTAGATAAAAAACACTTCCGCGGGGCGGGAGGAATTTTCTTACATTTCACAAATCTTACGCATACCTATTTATCAAACCTCTGATCAAAAACATCCAAAAAGTAAATATGAAGCTGCTCACAGCCAATTTTTTGACTTGTGCTGTCAAAGCCTGCAAAGGATCCCCTGAAGCATTTCCCCTCCATTTCCGCGACGTTGAGCTCGAGCTCCAGGACGTTGATTTCCAACCAGACTTTATCCGCAACATCATTTCCCGCGTCGACTGGCAGGGGCTACATAAGATGGCAAACGAAGTACGCTCTACTTCCGCATTCGATTTCAATGCCAATCCCTAAGGACTTTTGCTGACTGGTTATTGGCAACCAGCTTAATTTCCCGAATATTCCACAAACCAAGCCAGAGGGCGCCGCGCTGGGAGACGAACAGCTTTTAAGAGACCTCCACCGGCTACTGCTGGAAACACAGGTCGCGGAGGGCAAGCTCGTCTGCGGCAATTGTGGTCATGAATACATGATCAAGGAGGGAATCGCAAACTTTCTCCTCCCCAGCCACCTAGGTTCGATATATCATACTGTATGCTGTTCAAACTGATGCTCACTGACATGTCTCTCCCGAATATTAGTGTGAAATCTCTATATTCATCTGTGAATATCTGGTTACTGCGTTTCGATAAGTCAGCACCAGACAAGGGAAGATCCACAAGAACATAAGTGGGAGGCATTCACCCGTGGCTGGTTGTTCAGCTTCACTACACCCGATGCTTAAATGTCAGGTCTATTCGAACCCTGATGTTTCTTAGGTGGAACATGATGCGGGAGATCTCCTATGATACAGCAGTTGCAAGTTATACATACATAACCCGTGTCACAACCATTATCTCCGAGCAGGCGATGGGAACCCAATTGCGACCAACGAATGCAGAGCCATCCGGAACGCCCCAACGTAACACACAGCATCGTCCGGGCCCATACACTAGTCGTGGACAAACCTTATAAGGCTCAAAAATGTCATTATAAACCAGCGATATTCCTTTGAGAGGAAGTGGGGATTGAAGCTGCCGTTTCTGGATTGAAGAAATCTTAGTTCAAAAAGCCTTTACATCCGGCCGAGCCGCAAAGACATGGTATTCTATCATCGCTATCCCATTCCCTCTCGAATTTGTAATCGTAGGTTAGTTCTTCGTCTGCAACATGGTTAGCTCGTTATCACCGTATCATTGATCCGAATTATATGAACCTACCCCTTTCGATATCCCTCAATGCATAGATAACTATTCGTTTGCTTCCATCAACCTTGATGATCTTTGCTGTGCAATTCGGGGTGCAGCTATGGTTGATGAACCTAGCGATACCGCCCCTCTTTGTTGCATCAATGACCGTGTTTTCATCAATGCGAAAGAGATAGCTACTGCCAATGCCGCTTTTAAGGTATCGTCGCTCCCTCATATCAGCAACCTGTTGTCGTACCTTCTCTCCCACATACTCGATGATCATCTCGTTTGCAGATATATTGACTTCGGCATAGAGACCCCAATTATGAATAGCTGACCGAGCGAACCGTACAGGTTTCTTTCGTTTCTTCAATTGGTTGAATCGGAGTACATCACTATCACCACTCTGGGATGGAAGGGCTTGTTTTTGGGCATTGATATCCGCAATCAGCCTGCGGTTATTGACTCTTGTCGAGCGGGAAGTCGATTTGGAAATTGTTTTTGCTGCTGCAATCCGAGCCGCCTCGGCGGCAACATTTTGCGGATCGCTCTTGGCCTTGGCCTCACGTTCCTCCCGGGCCTTTTGAACCTTGATACGATGTGGCAAGTATTTTGATTTCTCCGATTCAAGAATCCGCTTTCTGCCTTCGGTCCGAGCAGCTCCTGTGGTATTCGGCACGTAGTAACCGTCAATGCTAGCAGATCGGCGTGAGGGCCCTGCATCACCGGGGCAATTGAGAGCCTTGATCTCCTTCTGTCTCCATGCCCAGGCAGGTAGATTACCGATGGCAGATTTCGGCTGCTCCTTTAGAACATTTCGAAGGAACTGTAAATCTTCTTCATCCTTGATCAAGTTCTGCCAGCCATCAAGATCAAGAATGACGGAATAATCGTCGTCGACAATAGGCCGAGGCTCATCATCTGAAACTCTCCATTCGACTTCGCGACGCATTTCATCGTGATGTCCGGTTTGCTCGACCATATCCGGTGCCGACTGCTCTGTGTAAACATGACCAGTATGTTTGATGCCAGGCTCCTCTAGCTGCCCGATTTCGGTGTCTTCACCCGGTTCCTCAATTAACTCTTTGTCGTTGTCCAGTGGTCGCAACTCATCGGTCTGATCAGGTATTCCACGAGTAACGGTGCTCTTGTGTGGGTCGACCCAAGACTGAGATGTGTCACCTTCTTGCATTCCCTCATCCACTGAGTAGTCGTCGTCCTCCTTTTGCTTCTTGCGGTGGCTGGGTACTTCGCTGAGTCTTTTTCGCTTACGCGACGGGGAGTAGTCATGAATAGCAGCTTCAGAGTCGCCGTTATCAGACACTATGTCTTCGTCTTCAGGCTTCCGGTTTTCTAACGCTTCAGTTGCATCTTCATCAGCGTCATCGGACTCGGTTGTTGAACTCATGCGACTGGGGGGGCGGCTGTCTTGATCATCAGTGTCTCTAGAAAGTGGTGTGTGCTGATCATCATCGGAATCATCTGCACCGTGTAGTCGCTGCAACCTATGATAGAGAGGTCGGACATCTTTCCTTCGCAGGGGTTGCTTGCGCCTCTCGTCTAGAAAAGCAACGTCTGTACGATCGAGACGATGGGCCTTCCTGATCCTGGGAAGGGCGGAGAGAATACTCAGACCAGGTAAGCTTGATAGATGTCGGTTATTCAATAGTTTCTGATGCGGATCGGGCGTACTATCCCGGCTGTCGAAGTCAAAGCGAAACATAGGGCGTTTGAATCCCTCAGGATCAGCTATTCCTAATTGTTTCCTTCTCAAGGAGTGCCGTTCCGGATCAAGATAATCATACAAGGCCGGTGCAGCAATGCGAGCCTTGACATCTTCCAATAGCTTGTCCCTTAGATCGTTCAGTATGATGGCCAACACTTCAGTGCATGGATTCAAGTCCAAGGCTCGCTGCTTCTTTTCCTCCTCGACATCCAGTTCTGCTTCCCTCTTTAGTCGTTCTGTCTCCGCTTTAAGCCGACGTTCTTGCTTCATGCGCTCGGGGCTCGGGCTGCGCTCGTAATGCGGATTTCCGTACGGTTGGCTTTCCATGTTCATGATATACGTGAAAAGAAGTTTCATGTGGCAGAACTTGTAGCATCGTTCAGTTTCCTCCTCACCACGCCGAGAATTCTCAAATATGATATAGTACCCGGTCTTGTCACACCGAATATCTTTCCAGTTGAACGCTTTCAGTCTTTTTTTCAGATGCGGCAGAGTCGAGCTCAGAACGGGTACATAACAATGTGCGATGAAGATATACGGATCGCGCTTTATCTGGCTCAATATGGGAGTATCTTCGATCAAGGACGGCAATGCCGGTTTCAAGAAGTTTGCCCTCGGGCCCTCAGGAATGGATACCAAAGGACGCATGGATGCTCTACCAGATGGACCTTTTGGCGCGGTCGGGGGCGGTTCGTTCTTGTTGATCTGGGTCTCCTGTCTGGACTCATCCATTGCGGGTGAGCCCACCTTGGAGCCGATCCTTTGAGCTTCGACTGCTCTTGAAGCCAATTTCCCCGAGATGTATCCATCGCGATCCAATTCAGCCTTGATGCGATTATTGCCGATACGTTGTCCCTTCTTGCATTCGTAATATGCGCGCTTCGCTGCGCCTGACGCAGTCACCGGACCGCCACCGTGAAACGAAGCGCTATCCTTGTATTTGATGGAGCATATCCCGAGGAACCTGCCTGTGTCGGGATCCGTGCGGTTATTGATCTCCGCAATCTCGCCAAAGCTCGAGAATAGCGTGCTGATTGGCGCAAGAGGCGTCAACGGATCGAAACCAGTAACAACAATTTGCGCAGGAGGTCCTGGACCTACTGTGCTCACGGGGTCGTATGGCCAGTGCCTCAGCACGTATGGGGCGGGCCGATACTTTGTTTTCTGCCTGCATCCAGCACCGCGGGTGTAGTTCGATATACTCAACCTGGGGTCCGGCAAGGGCCCCCCTTGACTGTCTGTAACGATATCCACATAGCAAGGCTTCTTTCGTTTGTCCTTGGATGTCGCTTTATCAGGGTCATGTACCAATTTACAGCCCCTAACAGTTGCAATACGGTAGCGGTGCGACTGTGGTATTGGTGTTGGGGGTGTGTGAAGTGGTGTCATGGTGCTTTTGGAGTCATCAGCTTTCGACTTCTGGGAGATGTCACCTCCGAATCCATTGGGCGCCTTCGCCCGGGACGGGCTAGGCTTGTTAGGTGGCGACGACTCTGCGTTTGTGAGCGGAGTGAGAGTATCCAAGCTGGTCTCATTTGAAGAGCCTGTCCCAGGCCCAGATGAGTTATTGACCGGGGTATTGGTCTCTCCCGGGCTCTCTAAACCTTGCCCAAAAATCTCCTTGCGCGACTTGCTCAAATTTGGCCGGTGCCCTTGTGCCAAATCCAGGAGGTCATCGCCGTTGACTGCTTCCTCGACCGCCTTGGTTCCGCTAGTTATGTGCCCTTCCCTAGCATGTTCCCTGTCCATATGAGCCCTTGACCACTGTCGTTCTTTGGTGGCTTTATAACGTCTCTGTTGGATGACTGACGGGGCGGTAGGAAAGAAGTCTGCGAAGCCTGCGGAAGAGCGCGACATAATGAGATGTGGCTACAAGCCAAAACCGGTATTACTGCCACAAGTGGGCAGCATCCTTGATACTTCCTCTCAGCAAATGCGTGGATGATCAACCAAGAACACGCTCCTGATACAAAGCGGCAGAATCCGATGGGGTTCGGAAACGTGAAGCGACCTCAAGGCGAAGAACAATGACAGCGCAGATCCAATATATCGGCTACGGAGAGTGGGGACTGTCCAGGAGAGCGTAGAAGAATGCCGAAGAGCTCTGAACAAGGTGGTTTTGAGAGCGACCGCTCGCATTCGCTCCGGGCAGCAACGCGACCGAGACGCGAGGCCGTTCACAAGTAAAAAGTGGCGGGGCAAAAGGCTCCGTAGCGTTACCGCAGAAGTCGACTTAATCCCACCAGAGAAAAGGTTATTGCATAAGATTACCTCGCTCGTAAGGGGTGGGACATCGTCTGAATAGGGAGGATAAGGAACAGTGTAAAATTGGGAAGGGGAAGGAAAAGTTAGGCGGTCGACGGGGACGGCTCATTTCCTTGTTCCTTGATCCAACACCAGAGCTACATATGACAGGCATTCTCAATAGGAACCGTGAAATCAATGAACATGGCCATTTTTGGAATGAAAAAGATACCTGCGCCATGCAATATCTTTATTGTCCGCAACTTCATTTCAGAAACATCAGGTAGGGGATCTCCCGCAGCATCACGAAACGTTGCCAATGCTAGACCATGCATTGATCACACAGTCAGCTCTTCACAAGTAGTGTTTCTCTTGGCTATCCATTTTACTTGGCTAGAAGTTCGCGACTCCTGCCTGCAGTGACAGAAAAACGTTCATATAGGTCTGGCTTATACCACGAATCTGGTGAAGACGGCAATGAAGTACTAACTACTCCGTAGCTGCGTTGGTCTGCGACGCTCGTGCTCCTCAATAAGCCTTTCATCTTTTCGGAGGACGAAGGACCGATCATCCCCTTATGATGGAGGTATTTCTGCGCCTGTAATCAAAAGCGGTCTTCTCCATATAGATACGCTGGCAGGAATTGATTCCGCGATAAACAATATCCCCAATGCGGCTCCATCGGGGCGGTCTTTGTACATCTGGATCTTGATAATGCCGGGGATTCATGACTCGAGGAGCAACATAACTAAAGGTTGGATAAAGGTCTTGGTAGCCGTGATGCGCAGGTGCAGATCCTTTTGACATGGAAGAAGACATGCGGCTCCCCTGCGACCAAGTTAGCGTAGGGTGCAAAGAGGGCCGGCCCTTCAGGGACTCCGCATGTAGTAGTGCTCCCTGGAGTACGGTACATATATGACAAGCATCTCTTGACTACGTAACCCCAAACTAACCCCTCTTTTTCCAAGGTTGCATCTGGGAGAGCAATTCAACTTCTACCCCCACCCCAGACTATAAAATATAGCTCATTGATTCTTATCTGGTAGCATCGAGATCATAAGAATTAATATTTTCGACAATATACCTAATTATTCGAAGAACCAGGGAAAGAGGACTTTTTGCTGGAGATCATGCCACACAATCGAAGGCAAAACCTAACAATAGCCCATACTTCTGGTTGAAAGACCTCAGTGGTGCAGGCCTGACTAGAACTGGGCAATGGTTCCTGTCAGGGCATGGAGTAGAGTAAACATATACGTGAATCAAAGATATCCAGCTCCAGTAGTATGTAGGGTTGATGTCATGTTAACTGGATTTCGAACAATGCATTATTCCTTCTATCATGATCCATTTTTGTCTCTATTTGAAGGTTACCTAGGTAAAACTCCTATGTCAAGTAGTAGGCATAGGTTCGTCATTGTGAGTATGCCTAATATATTGAACTCTTTCTACCCAACAGTTTGGCTGGATATTAACATAAGACTTACTCACAGGAGGTATATACTGAATCAACTCGCCTGGAGTTGGTGCTCATCTCTAGGTACTAGATACAGAGTACTATGCTAAGTATGGAGTAGGTCTTTATAACGTGCAGTCCGGCTATTCATGGTTCTGATTTAGGAAACATAATACTATGCTGATCAATCAGGTCCTACTCCTATTATCAATGGAGTACATGACTTAACTTATTGCGCACAAAGCTGTGAGCAAAGGCAAGCATGTAGCAAGCCTGATTACATGGTCAGGTATACCTGAGGGTAGTCAAGTGATCTACATATAACCATGGTCAAGTCTTGGCAAAGTAGACATAAATCTGATTGGCTGTAAAAAGGTACAGTAACATGACTATAGACTTCTGATTGGCTTGCCAAAAAGTGCAGTGACAAAGCCTCTTGTAGTAACGTGACTCTGGCTTATTAAGCCTTTCCATCACTACCCTATGGACCTGCCTGTGGTGGATGTTATCACTCAGGCTTAACACCTTACTAAGGTCTCTGGGAATAGCTTCATGGGGGCGACAGCAGCAACAGCAACCCCTGGGTTGGTGTCTTTAAATATTTAGGACCGTATTATTATTGTCCCGGGGCCAATTCGGCTCACACTTCGCGCGCAACCTCCCGAGTGATAAGCAGGCTGCCTGATTGATACGTGGGCCCCTACATGCATTATCCAATGACAATCAGTGGTCTACAAAGCAATGGTATAGAGGGAGTATGTGTGTACATATGTGATAAGAGCGACCATACAGAGTAGTATGTACTCTTTATTACATCCTGTAGTACTCTGTGCAGCCAAGTCCAAGCCACCCCGACTAGTAGTACATATCAGCGAAGTGGAGTACGGAGTACGTAGCTTAGACTTGATCGCGTTAGTCTGGTGGCGCTGTACGCCCTCAAGCTCCCAGAGTCCAAACTTCGGAGTAAAATTCTAAAAATAGTAACTTCCCGAGTGTAAGAATTTACGGAATAGAACTGAAGAAGCCCGTAAACTACTGTACTTCTTCAGCCTGCAAGCACCGTGCTGCGAGTGGATTAGCTGTCTATAGAGACAAGGCATCCTAGCAAAGCCGTCGCTCGTCACACCTTAGCTTGAATGGCAGCATATCCAGCCTTGGGCCTCTGGCACTCTACCCCCTGAAGAACTGAAAGAAAGATAGGGTCAAGTATGCCTATTAGCTGAAATCACGAAATGTCCCTAGAGCCCAAGCGCATCTCTCGCACGGAGAGTTTTGAGCAATATTACTATTACTCCAGCAACAAGCAATGATTGTTCCCTTGGGAGTTGTGGCTGAGATTCAGCGCTGTTTCAGACATCCACTTTACAGTAGTACGGAGCAGTTAAAGCTGTATCGCTCTTCAGGACAAGGCCTGTGACCGCAGTAGCAATGGTGATGTTCTACTCTATCGGGCGTGCCGATGTAAGTCAGATCAACCGATTGTATTGGCAAAAATAATGAGTGCGTAAACTCAATAGCCTGTGCTGTTTAACAACTTACAGAACTCAAACTGTAGCTGTCAATCTAAAAGGGGAAGTGGTGGGGATGTATGTACCTGTACGGAGTACCTGTACGGAGTACCGTGTAGGTTCAGACATGTTATTCTTACAAACTGCACGGGGTAGAGAGTAGAGACATACAGTAGGGTAGTATTCCATGTGTCGAGGTATCCCAAAGGTAATGTATTTTGCAGACCATGTCAATAATATAAAGCCACTACGATTTACTGGTAATGGGTTAAAGTCTACGAAAATAAAGAATAGTTTTATCCCAAAGCTGGAGCATAGATGTAAATTTAGCGTGCGCCTTCATAGTGTACAATTACACAATCGCTATAGCTGCTCTTTGCCTATGGTGGCTATTGATACAGGTGGATCTGCAGGCCGGAGGGCGTACAGTGTGTAGTGTGTACACAAGAGACTCTACCTTAAATAGAGCACTACCGAGACGAATCCTTGAGAGCTAAGAATAACCCATGATCCATCTCCTCATTTTCAGCTCCAAGTGGGGTTGACTACTCCGTAGTCTGTTACCTAACAGCGACAACCCACTCTACGTATACTCCGTCTGTAATAGCCTCCTGGCTATTTAGTCTGTTCTCGAAGTATAGCAACAACCATCTGAGAGATACGATCCTTCTTGCCGTCCCAACAGCTGAGCCAAGCCCCAGGCAACAAAAGTGAGACATTGCCGTTGGGTGTTTGAGGCGCAGAGGGTTATTGGCCACTAGTCAAGGGTGAAAGACCGTGTCCAGAGCAGTTTCCCTGGTTTGGAAGCCAAGGTGGGCCGATCTCACAACATAAAACCTTCATAACAACAGCTCCCCCCTCCTTCCTCCGCCCTTTGTTATTCCCAATCTATTCCCATATCTTACTCCTGTTCCTGCTCCATCCTTCATCCCACCCACTGTCAACTCTACCATTTCTTTCGTCTCTTGGTACGACTCGTTCTTCCAGTATGTCTCCTTTGCAAATCTTCCTCGATCCTTTCCCCTCACTAACTGTTGGCCGTTCCCTGGTTGCAGCCCAGGACTCCACGTTTTGTGAAGCTATTACCTTGGGTCTGTAATTTGCAGAATACAGCCATCCTACCTACTCGTCTCCCCATTTTCAACATACCCTTGATTACGATACCGCAACTATGTGGTCAGTTGAACTAGTATCCCATTGACTGTTGGTTCGAAGTTCGACTCACATCTCCTAGTGGTATTTTTGGCTACATCAATTATCTCGTTGAGAGGGACCGCAAGTTTATCCTTGACACTCTGTTGAACGGTATGAATTTGCTGCATCAATTTTGCTATCCAGGTTTCAGCATTTGGGCTAGCTACCTCGGGTTTCTTGGACTTTCTCTCCCACCGCCATTTCTCTTTGTGCCGTTCCTTTTACTCACATCGGTGCCTTTTAGGACTCTCGCGTCTCGAGTACCGAGGATACGACTCTGCCGGTCTTGCAGTCGATGGAGACAAGAAGAATGAAGTCTGCGCTTTCAAAGAAGTTGGAAAGGTTGCCATGTTGAAGCAACTCATCGAAGAATCGAAACCAGATCTCACGAAGTCATTCGAATCCCATGCGGGTATTTCGCACACCCGTTGGGCTACGCATGGAACGCCGTCGCGCCTTAATTGCCACCCACACAGGTACGCTTTTGGCTCGAATCCATACACCGCGATGCTTTGCTCGCGTCAATTGTTTCGTCACCAAGGCCTAGCGCCATTCTACGAAAATGGCATGCTAACTTCTTGGGAATGCCTGCAGATCTGATCCCAATTGGGAATTCTCCGTTGTTCACAATGGTATCATCACAAATTACAAGGAGCTGAAAGCTCTGTTGGAAAGCAAGGGGTTCCGTTTCGAGACAGAGACGGACACCGAGTGTATCGCCAAGCTCACCAAGTACCTGTACGACCAGCAGCCGGACATTGATTTCACCGTCCTGGCCAAGGCGGTCGTGAAGGAACTCGCAGGTGCTTTCGGTCTTCTGATCAAGTCTGTGCACTATCCACATGAAGTCATTGCTGCCCGTAAGGGTTCTCCCCTTGTGATCGGCGTGAGGACCTCCAGGAAGATGAAGGTGGATTTTGTGGATGTGGAATACTCCGAAGATGTCGCTCTTCCTGCTGAGCAGGCCTCTCAGAATGCTGCCATCAAGAACTCTGCTACCGGTCTTCTTGCCCCCCCGGACAAGTCTCTCCTCCACCGCTCTCAATCTCGTGCTTTCCTGTCTGATGACGGAATCCCCCAGCCGGCTGAGTTCTTCTTGTCATCTGACCCTTCCGCTATTATCGAACACACCAAGAAGGTCCTGTACCTTGAGGATGATGATATAGCTCATATCCACGAGGGCCAGCTCAACATTCATCGTTTGACTAAAGATGATGGCACATCGAACGTCCGTGCTATTCAGACCATTGAACTCGAACTTCAAGAAATCATGAAGGGCAAGTTTGACCATTTCATGCAAAAAGAGATCTTTGAACAGCCGGAATCCGTGGTGAACACCATGAGAGGTCGTCTCGATGTCGCCAACAGACAAGTCACACTGGGAGGGCTTCGTCAATACATCTCAACTATTCGTCGTTGCAGGAGGATTATCTTCATTGCCTGCGGCACTAGCTACCATTCGTGCATGGCAGTTCGTGGAGTGTTCGAGGAACTTACCGAGATTCCAATTGCCGTGGAGCTAGCTTCCGACTTCTTGGATAGACAGGCACCAGTATTCCGTGACGACACATGCGTGTTCGTTTCTCAATCTGGCGAGACTGCAGATTCACTCATGGCTCTTCGTTACTGTCTTGAGCGTGGAGCTTTGACCGTTGGTATTGTGAACGTTGTTGGATCCTCAATCTCTCTTCTCACCCATTGTGGTGTTCACATCAATGCTGGTCCGGAAATCGGTGTTGCTTCGACCAAGGCATACACTTCTCAATTTGTTGCTATGGTCATGTTTGCTCTTTCTCTCAGCGAAGACCGAGCTTCGAAGCAAAAGAGACGGGAAGAGATCATGGAAGGTCTCTCTAAGATCTCTGACCAGTTCAAAGAGATCCTGAAACTCAATGAACCCATCAAGCAGATGTGTGAGCGCTTTTTCAAGAACCAGAAGAGTCTGCTGCTGCTCGGCAGAGGTGGTCAATTTCCCACTGCTCTTGAAGGTTAGTAGAAACGATTCCGACTCTAATACTCGGAAGCTGAGTGCTAACCTACTCAATTAGGTGCCCTCAAGATCAAAGAGATCTCTTACCTGCATTGCGAAGCCGTTATGTCTGGTGAGCTGAAGCATGGCGTTCTCGCCCTTGTTGACGAGAATCTGCCTATCATCATGATTCTTACTCGGGATGGTCTCTTCACCAAGTCTTTGAATGCTTACCAGCAAGTAATTGCTCGAAGTGGTCGCCCGATTGTGATCTGCAATAAGGAAGACCCTGAGTTTTCCTCTGCCCAAACCGAGAAGATCGAGGTTCCAAAGACAGTCGACTGCCTTCAAGGACTTCTAAACGTTATTCCCCTTCAGCTGATTTCCTACTGGCTCGCTGTTGGTGAGGGTCTAAACGTTGATTTCCCCCGGAACCTCGCCAAGTCCGTTACCGTTGAGTAAGCCAGTGAACACAGATAAGCAATGCAGAGTTGGCGGTTCATGTTTATCTTCTTGAGGCACCAAGGAATGCTTAGCCATGATGGGTGCAGACTTCAACTGGTTTTTGTCAAGGCCTCCACTGATTTTCTGTATCAAACCTCATATATTAGCCCTCGTTCAATAATGGTAGATGACGACCAACGTCAGAGATAAATCACATTCTCCATTATAAATGTTGCGTCTCAGAAATTACCCGGCCAACTGATATTCTGACCTGAACATAATGTTTATCTAGGCAGATAGTAATAGTAAGCAGAATGATACCACAAGAGTACTTACTCTCTTGCCAGAACCAGGAGTAGATAGAGGATATAGTTATCTTCTCGAGGTTCCGGCCTTCCGCTCCTGCCAGCAGGGTCGCTCTTCCTTCCCCACACCATTAGTCTCTGGAGTCGGGTCCGAAACTCGAATCTCAACCACAAAGCCTGGAAGACTACGACCTACAACTGTTGCTTTAGAGACAAATTTGCTCTGCACACTATATACTTTTGCCATCGAGCAATTTCTAAGTCCAGAATACCGCCCCTAGCTATGCAGTCCATCAAAGGCCCCGGAGCTCCCCAAACCTATGACGGTGCGATCTGTACCCTTCTACCGTCAATCGCCCGCTGATGATAAAAAGGGTCTGGGCTGCGAATCGCCATTGTCCACGCACGATGGAACATGGGAATTATCGGCCCTCTTGTAGATGGAGCGAGGAGAACCCTCCAGGCCGCTGGAGTTGCAAAAGATCACATTGAGGTTCACACGGTCCCTGGAAGTTACGAACTACCATACACTGTCCAGCGGTGAGTCTTCTATTCGGTGCTCGAAGATGCGGACGCATTACTCCATGGGTGGTCTTAACAGCTGCTCTGCTTCTCGCCAACCAAAACCGTCTCTAATATTCTTTCCCATGTCAGTCTCTACTCTGCTTCCCAACTACAGGCCGCCAACGCGGGGTCTTCCGGAGAGAGCATCAGCGCTACGGATTTGCTCTCTTCTTCCACAGCAGACCTCAGCAAAACCTCGCCAGCGGGCTCAAATGCGTCTTCGAAGCCATACGACGCCATCATCGCGATCGGAGTTCTTATCAAGGGCGAGACCATGCATTTTGAGTATATCTCGGATGCGGTCACCCATGGTCTGATGCGTGTCCAGCTAGATACCGGCGTTCCTGTCATTTTCGGCGTGCTTACTCTTCTGACCGAGGAGCAGGGTCTTGAGAGAGCCGGTTTGGGAACTAAGGGAATGCACAACCATGGTGAAGATTGGGGCAATGCGGCTGTCGAGCTTGGAGTTAGGAGGAGAGGTTGGGCAAAGGGCGAAGTTGCTTGAATCGTGTGGCTAAATGTGGACTGCAAACGAAAACAAGATTGTGAGGTCTATCATGGTCATAATTCTTCGAGATTTGACATAGACCCAATTGAAAAATCAATCCCTTCGCCTACCAAATTGTTCGAGTCTTTGTCAGTACATGTTCGCTCATTCCTCCATTCGTTCGCCATCATTGCCGGTTGCTTTCGCTCCATCGTCTTCATCCTCGTCGTCTCCTTCAAGGGCTCGCTTGGCAGCCCGTTCTGCCTCTTCGAGTATCTCTTTTGGCACCTCTTCGTGTCTGCCTTTTGTTGGGCCGTCGAGTGAGCTGATCCAGCTCATCTCAAGCTCAAATTCTTTGTCCTTGTTGTCTTCATGGGCAACGTAGATGATCCTAGCGGCTTCCTTCACAGCATCTTGCAGGCTGAGTTTCTCCGAAGCCAAGTCTAGCTTTTCGAGTTCAGCCTTGGCCGCCTGCCTGCCCTTACCGGTCGCGGCCCCGTAGTATCCCTGGGATGTATCAGCATGCGCAGAATATGTGAAACATCTGGAAAAATATACCCAAAATAACCCGCTTGGTTCAATCATATATAGGCCTGGTCCTCCAGATTTTGCACCCTGGACTTTCCCGCCAGAACCTGACTGCGGGCCACTCCCCACTTGACCATCCACAGCGAGTTCGGCTTCAGAGTCCCAGCCCCCAACAATTGAGGTTACGCCAAATGGTCGGACGCTTGAATACAGTGTGTAGGCTTGCACATAGCCGCCGAGGCGGTTAGCTAGAGCTGTGACCGGGATAGGACCCTTGTAGGTTCCTCGCCACGAGGACGCTTCATCGCGAGCACGGGAAACAAAATGACGACCATCAGGGGCCAGTCCGGAGGATACCTAACATCAAGGAATTCCGGGATTAGTCCAAGTCGTCATCAATTTCGAAGACATTTATCATTAAGTTGACTTACGATGCCAACATGACGATCGACAGTGGATATCCGTTTATTCGCACCCTGCTTCAGGAGCTTGCTGGTGATAATCTTCTCGACAGCCAGGACAACACCGTCCTTGCACCTGATGCCTACGGACGTCCCGCCATTTTCGACAGCCTTAACCGCATACTCAACCTATCACCTATGATTAGACGCTTATCCCCTAGCGGTTTCGGAGCTGGGCACACGATACCTGAAAGTTCCGACCGTCAGGCGAGAACACTGAGTTGGAAAGATCGTAACCCGTGCCGATGGACGTCTGGATGTTCAACATTAGCTAGGCTGGCAGCTAATGGTAGGAGGGTCGTGGAGCAAACCATGGCGAAGGAGTAATAGATCACAGATTTCAATATAACAGGAGCAGCGGATTTCAGAGGTATGGTAGTTGATAGGGTCAATGGCTCGAAGGAGATTACAAAGGAGATTACAAGAGGTTGGGGGAGCTTGTAGGATGTGCTGGTGATGGTACGTAGGATCCGGAGCTACCTAGCTTACCGCCCTGCGTCAGTTAAGGGTGGTCTCTCTGGTCACATGATACTGGCCTGTAGTGAGATGGGAAGCTCTGAATCTCAGAACCTTATGATATTCAATAAGGTCCTTGCCATGGCTTCTGTTTGATATAATTCAAACTGTATAATATACCCCTAAGGTATCCGTATCTATACCTACATGCTCTGTTGCAAAGCACCTTTGTATTGTTCCTTGCTTAGAAATGCTACTCTATCCTACCATATACTACTCATTGGTTAAACAAGTACACATTTCTAGGCACTAGCATGGCCCAGAGCCTCATCTATTTACCAGCGCCTGCTTTTTTAAGCCATGATGACCCCTGCAGTGGGCCGCTTGCAGAATCCTGGGCTATGGTCTACTAGGACTGAGAGTCTGAGACCAAGCCCTAGCTCATGCTCACCTAGGACACAGACTGCTTGATATGATTGACAGCAAGAAGATGGAAGACCTAAAAGTTGCAACTCTGCCCCATGATGATCCGTCTGCATTACCTAGCAGTACTTTCTACTAGCATCACTGATCATCTTCTCTTGTGACCAATCGCTAGGTTGTGAACTTGTGATCTTTCTCAGTGCCCAAAGTTATCGGTAACCCTTGGGCATCCTCCGCTCCCATCCCACTTCGCCCTCGAGCTTTCTCCGGGAGCCCCTAAGTAGCTCATTGGCCTTGATCCTGTTGCTACTCTTGGTTTTTATCTGCTTTATACCTTGAATTACTGTCCAATATCGTTCTTTGTCTACCTGATTTTCTAGCTTGCTATTGGGTTGCTAGCCCTGCGCAGCGTTGCGACTACCTCTCAGTCCTTCTTCTTGTTTGCTGTGCTTTGAGCCCTTGGGCTTGGATCTAGGCTGTGAAATACACCGGGATCTTTTTGCTTTCAAATCATCTTGGTTCCTTGTTCAATTGTCTACGCGTGGTTTCTGTACAATGTCCTCTTCTATACTCCATGGGTGTCCGTTCTGTGGGCGTGCTAGTACGGATATACCAGAGATAGTGGTTGATTTCGTGGGAAACCCCCACTGTACCAAGGTAGACACCTTCAAAGTATATGTCCCTTATCTGATATCTGACTAGGGACCTTTGCAGTGTGGTTTGTCAGCATCTGAAGGTAATCAGAAAGTACAAGATGACCTTGTGTCTCTATTCAATACACACATGACCATGAGCCAGTCCGCTGTCCACCAAGCGACAGAGACGCCCGGTGCCCATTCGCCCATCACATACAGTATCACACAGCATTATTATCATCATTCGGCACATGTAGCACAAAGAGCCGCCATGCCAGGCTTGGCGCCCTTGCAGGGATATACTTCCTCAGGAGCCAATGGAAGTGCGAGCGGGGTGTTCCAGGTACTCATGCGAAATCATATAAACCCGGCCTCCTTATCGTCGAGCCAACTGGAGTCATTCGCCAAGGCCATGCCAGAACAACAAAACCGCTTGATTCAGATGTGGCAGATCTGCCTCGAATCTAGCAAAATTGCCACAATGTTCCCTCAAGCACGTCAAGCTGGAGACTCTCAGATGCGTGATTTGAATCGGGCATCAGATGATGGCGACACTACACACTTCTGTGCCGAACCATACATGCTTGTTGGGTATGGTCTTCCCGCTCGCGATTCTGAGGCCCGCCACCGTGCTCTGTCTGATGAGCGTACGACAGGCGCTCCGTACAGATCTTCAAATGACCCTGTGTATGAATCGACAGGGCATCGCTGTTGGGAACGGCCGCAGGATATAGCCATGGAATAGTAGTGATCCGTGTGAGGCTGAACGCCTTCGGTAAATATGGGGATACCAAGTACTCTACAAACTTTCGTTCCAGTCGGGAGCGTTGTCGAAGCATATCAATCGCCTTACCTGGAACGTTTGAGACGGGCTCACCATTAAATTGTGATCAATGATAGATATTTGTGGTATTTCTTTTCCTGGCTGAAAGAGTACACATGTACATATGTAAATAAGGCTGCATTGAAGCAGTAAAGATAAACGTTGATTGCCAAGCCAGACTACCCCTAGACCTGCTTGATGGTGGAGTACGTAATCATACTTCACCATGCAGCTTCTAGGCAGTCACAGGATTTTGGTATATGTTGTATACGCGCTTTTTTTTTTTTTTTTTTTTGCCGAAATTTTCTGTGCTGCTTGGGCGCCCGCTCCCTGCCCTGACCGGTCCCTTCATTGAAAAGAAACGCGGAGAGGCGGACAGGCTGAGAGAGCCCAGAGAGATCTGTAGAAACAGAGCACACATGAAAGGGACCTCGAGGTAACTGGTAGGCGTAAGAGAGCGTCATGAAGATAATTCGTACGGTGCATTGCCCGTCCGTTTCGTTAAAGCCTAGGATTTATTTGTGGTGAAATGGAAGAAAGCATACTATAAACCATGGGTTAGTTTGAGTATGTGCATAGTGGTAGCAGTTTCTTGTTGTGACATACGAACCGCATCTACTCCTCGGAGTCACCAAGGTCCTCCTCAAGCTTGGCATATTCCTCTGGGGTGATTTCTGCCAAAAAGGTCATCGCCTCCGCAACGGCCTCCGCGGAGCGCTTGACATTGTCAATGGCCTCCGCGGCACGCTTAGCCTTGCCGCAAACCTGTCCGGGGAATCTGCACCATCTGTGGATCTTGAGGGGCTCAGCCATCGCATCGGCGTTGCGCTTGACATTGTCGATGGCTTCGGCGGAACGCTTGACCTTGCCACAAACCTGTCCGGGGAACCTGCACCACCTGTGGATGGTTTGGGGTTCGGCCATGGGTGCAGCCTCAGGGGCGGGTGCAGCCTGAACAGCAGTCGCGAGGAGCGCAACGACACCGACGGAGACGGGGAGGAGCTTCATGGTGAAGGGAGTGAACTGAAGAGTAAAGTCGAGAAGGGATGTGACTCGCTCTCAGGATTGGAAATAATGAGATGAAGGAAGATAAGGAAGGAGATATTCGCAACCGCTGATACGGGCAATAGAAGAGTATGGAAAACGGCGGGGATGTCAACAAGTTTATAGCATCTATGTGTGGCATTTTCGCTGCAAGCAGTCGTGCGCCATCCACCACGAGGTTCCAGCCAAGGAACTTTGCCATGCTATTCAGAGATGTGCCTCTATTGAAATCGAAGGCCATGAATAGAGCGAGCATTCACCAAGATGTATGGCATTCAATAACATCTCCACATGTTCAGCTGTTCGTGACAAGGATGACAAAGGACCCCAACACCATGGCTAGAGCCAAAGCAGACTGAAGGCTGCTAGCCGAATGAATAAAGATCTATCTTTATTCAGAAAGACCGGGAGAGGATGGGATATGTAAATGTCGGCCACCTTCATGTGACAGGGGCTGAAACCTCGAATAAGCCAAAGCGTGCCACAAGAGAAAGGTGTGAGAGAGGCGTATTGAGCAGATATCAATGACGGCGGTTGTTTGTTGCGACCGCAACTCAATAGAGCAAGCCATCAAGCGGGCAATAGACCTTTTTCTCTGTAAATGAAAATCAATAGCTATTTGCCAAACAAAGCAGCCTTATTGATACCCTAAATAGGAAACATGGAGATGTACGTATACCATAGTGTGTGCTATCCATTATCAAGGCGTCAGGTGCTACAACCTGCATGTGAAAGCAGCAGAGCGTGAGGATCCCGAGTCGAGGCCAAGGAACCCGACATGATTGATTGATGGATAATGATGGGTCGAGACTCGCGACTCGACTGAGGGGTATTCAGGTTCAGACTCCGTACTCGCCATGCAATTGGAATCCTTAGATAAGATCGGCCCGTGCGATGTCATTTGACGATGCATGCCGAGAGGATCCGCCGTTTTTTCCGGCGCCGCGTGCGGCATCCCAGTCTTCTTCCATCATTCTTTCTTTTCTCTTCCTCCACCAGGTCTTTTCCATTCGGTCTCTCCCCTCAATCGCACTGTTTCTTTGTCCAACCAAGATGTTTGCCCCGAGGACAGTTCGGCCAGCCAAGGTACGTCCCAAAAAAATTAAATCCCTTACAGCCTCTGATCTTCCTTCCGGTTTCGTCCATCATCCGCCTGGCAACGTTCGCGCACAACAATCCAGACAATGCTGTCTATCTTCTGATCTTTTAATAACATACTCACTCATCGATCCAGTCAATCTTACGGCGCGCTGCTGCTCAATCTTCTTTCGTCCGCTCCTCCGTCGCGGCAAGGTGTGCGTCTATCTTATTACATCCGATTTTCGGAAGAATATGGCGTTGACCCTCCGATCTCAGCTTTCGCGACAGTGCAGCAGGATATCTTCAAGCCCACAAAGTATGGTGGCAAGTATACCGTGACGCTTATCCCAGGTACGATCAACCAACCGATTCAACATTGCGGCGTTGCGCGCCCACTGCTCGACCTTTTATAGACTAATTTCCTCTACTTGGTTAATAGGTGATGGTGTCGGTGCTGAAGTTGCGGAGTCGGTCAAGACTATCTTCAAGGCCGACAATGTGCCTATTGAGTGGGAGCAGGTTGATGTCAGCGGCGTGGACACGGGCAACAAGCACTCTGAAGAGCTCTTTAAGGAGTCGATTGCTTCTCTTCGACGAAACAAGCTCGGTTTGAAGGGTATTCTCTTCACCCCAGTTGAGCGGTCCGGTCACCAGTCCTTCAACGTCGCTCTGCGACAGGAACTTGATATCTTCGCTTCTGTCGTGCTCATTAAGAACATTCCTGGTTATCAGACTCGCCACGATAATGTCGACCTCTGCATCATCCGTGAAAATACCGAAGGTGAATATTCTGGCCTCGAGCACCAGTCTGTGCAGGGAGTCGTCGAGTCATTGAAGATTATTACTCGCGCCAAGTCCGAACGAATTGCCAAGTTTGCTTTCAGCTTTGCGCTTGCCAACAACAGAAAGAAGGTCACTTGTATCCACAAGGCCAACATCATGAAGCTTGCAGACGGCCTTTTCCGCAGCACATTCCACAAGACCGCCGAGAATTATCCCACTTTGGAAGTCAACGACATGATCGTCGACAACGCTTCTATGCAGGCTGTCTCGCGACCTCAGCAGTTTGACGTGATGGTCATGCCTAACCTGTACGGAGGCATTCTTTCCAACATTGGAGCTGCCCTCGTTGGTGGGCCCGGCGTTGTTCCCGGATGTAACATGGGACGCGACGTGGCTGTCTTTGAGCCTGGCTGCCGTCACGTTGGTCTCGATATCAAAGGAAAGGACCAGGCCAACCCTAGCGCTATGATTTTGTCTGGATCAATGCTTCTCCGCCACCTCGGCCTCGACGACCATGCCAACCGCATCTCTAAGGCCGTCTACGATGTGATTGGTGAAGGGTGAGTATAGTATGTTCCCTCCTGTTGTTTCCCTCGCTAACAATCTCGCTAGTCAAACGCGGACCCGTGACATGGGCGGACAGGCCACCACCCATGAGTTCACCCGTGCCGTACTTGACAAGATGGAGGCCGCTCTGTAAACTACCCTTGATGAACCTCGTCGATACTGTTAGTACGTTTATTTGGCAGCGAGATTTTTGTACAGGCTGTGAGACAACTCTCGAGGCTGGTTTGGCTTCGTGGTTTTCGTCGCCGTGACCTGTGTATCACCTCGACCCTAAATAAAATCGAAGGTGCACTGTGCAGTTTGTGGTGAGATAGCCGGTAGATTGCGATGTGTAAAGATATACATGTGGTTTAAATAGAAGTAACGCCAGTTTCATAATTCGTGGACTTTCATAGCAAAAACGTGTTCTAAGACGTAAGACGCTCAGGTTCCGGTTCCATCTCACCAGGTCATGTGCTCCACTTTAACAAACATACTTCCTGCCTGTTGGAGCCTCCATTCTTGAATGTACACGATTGGAGGTCGTCGTGTGCTATCGAGCTTGCAGAAGTCTCTCTGGCGTGAAGGCGACGTGCTTCCGGGTCATGGGAACTCTGAGGCAGCACATTGAGTGAATTGGGTACTAGGAGCAGAATTCCACTCCCAACCCGACCGAAAATGCAGCCAAACATGGATCACGATACCAGGGTCAACACCCTCGTTATCGGTTGTGCATCTGTTTGGGTGTAGAGAAAATGTCTATCGGTGCTAGACAATCAGAAGGCCGGGCGTCGCTTGCGACCAGTATATCTTGAATTCGCCTTGACGACCTTACCCTTCTTAGTCATCTGCTCCTTCTTGCGCATTATCCAAGCCTTGTCGCCCTTTTTGGAGCTCAACGTCCTACCATGTTCCATGGCCTTTCTGCTCGCATCCATCACATCGACATCATTCATCCCATCTACCACACCGGTAATATCTCCCTGTAAGCCTCCACCACCGACAGTTAGAACAAGATAGAGCTTGCTATTCTTCGTACCCGGATCATCCTCTAGAATACCAGCTCCAAACCCAGCTTTGATAGCAGCACCGCTGATCATCGTGCGCTGGGCATCATTTTTGGGATAGAACTGGCAAACAGCGCGACCACCACGTCGAAGACTAGCAAAGAGGCCCTCGAAAAATCTCCGGAGACGACCTTCAGGACTAACGTCGCTTGTCTCTGCATTGCACAGCCACTGAATAGCACTGATGCTGATTGCTGCGTCAAACGTACCCGGTCGAAATGGTATACCCTGCCCAATGTCCGCCAGAAACAGGTCTCCCTCCACGTCTCGCTGGAGTGCTACATCGAGCATGCTAGGAGAAATATCCATTCCAATCCAGGTGTGTGGGCCACCTTGCTCGCGCGGTTCTTGTGAGAGTATTTCACCAGAGAGGCCTGAGCCGCAGCCGATGTCGAGAATTAGAGAAGGCGCTTTGAGGTCAAGGAGCTCGAGAGCCCTATGTGTCATGTCTGCCTGAATGTTGCGGATCCGGGAGGAAGTGGTGTATTTTCGAGATTCGTTGTCATCGTAAAAGAGATCCGGGGGTCTTTGGGGAATGTTGTTAGCAGGTGACGGTCAATTTTTGAGAGTCGAGCTCACAATATATCTTCTGGGCGCGACATTGCGAGAATATGTGACGCGCAGTAGGTGCGATTCTTCGTGGAGATTGTATGGAATAGACGAGTGAGTATATATTTTTTTAACAGCCCGCTCATCTTGGCGCGGTGTTATTGCCTAAGGCATGAAGCTACCAAGATCGACAGCTTGCCCCAAGTAAGGCTCGTAAGGTATACTTCGCTCGTTTCACCTACCTAGCAACTGTAACATTCATCTGTCTTCACTCCCAGTTTGGTGCTTGTGCCATCTCATTTTCACAGAGAAGTATTGTGCTGTCGGTTATCTTGCGCTGTCCAGCTCACTTGCAATTCTCTCCTCACCTGGTCCTTGTGGGAGCTATTCAGTTCCCGCATGTCTGCATAATGTGGATATTACCATTAATAGGGTATCTTGGGGTGATTGTAGGGTTTTGCTTTCTTACTTTAGCCATAGGTAAGACAATCATATTCTTCATGATCCAAGCAACCACGGCCCAACACTGCACTGATGCCTTACACTCTTAACAACACATCCTGTTTTCTAGCAACTCATTTTGACCAACCCCTCTAGCGTCCGGCCTCTACTATCTTTCTGAACTTGTTGAAGAACATACCGTCATAGCTCGCCGGCTATTGTCTCGCCTGATATACGGCATAATCACCATACAAATTTTGCTCCTCCTCTTTGACAAGTTTCCCTTGTCACTTTCCCTCCTCAGCATGGGCTCCCACATCGTCTACGCGAGCAATCTTCGCCGCTTTCCAATAGTGAAACTCTCAGACCCGTTCTTCATTCTCTCCTGCTTCCTTGTTGGCCTCAACCACTGGCTATGGTTCCGGCATTTTACCAAGCCTGCGACATCCCCTCGGAACTCGACAAGCTGGCGCCCACCGTATAATGTCAGCCCCAGCGACATGCCGACGTTTACTGAAGTGGCGTCGTACTTTGGGCTCTGTGTGTGGTTAGTGCCGTTTGCGTTATTTGTTAGTTTGAGTGCGGGTGAAAATGTGCTGCCTACTATGGGATCCGAGTATGCAACCGGCGAGCCTTTTCCGACAGCTGGGCTGAGTCGGGAATCATTTGGGTTGGATGGGAAAAATAAGAATAAAGGCATGGCGAAGGCATTGGTTGATAGTGTACGAGAGTGGGTTAGTGAGAACGGGGAGTTAATGGGGTTTTGGAAGGGTGATCGTGCAAAGCGCTTCTAAGATGATATGCTGTAAGTCATGATAAATTATAGGATATGGAGGAATAGAATTGACTCTTATGAACATACTATTCGGCGGCCTCCTTAGCATACAATACCGAACTTGAAATTTATCTGTTCGATCATAATGGTAATACCTGATATGCATTTTATCGAAATGGAAGTTGAAACAGGTCTACGGCTCCACAGCCCGTATGAGCTCCCAATGAAAGCATATAACGCATCTGATAAAAACAGAGGGGTATAGAATTCCTGAGGTTGCTGGGGCGAACACAGGCACAAAAAAGAATTATACAAAAGGGCACTCAAAAGAGCACCAAGCATGGGTATTAAACCACAAGTCATATTTCAAACTGAAAACAAGCGGCGCAGTGATAGAAAGACTGACATTAGGGATTGGGGCCCAAGTTGTCATTAGAGTTAGGCAACTGTACGGATCATCAGGCTTGGCTCGATCATGCTCGGTAGGCGATTCAGGCATTATATACGTCGTTGCATTTTCGTTCGAATCGTTGAGCCCAACCAAGAAAGCAGTATCATGGTGCAAGCGGTAGAGGCGGAATAGAAAAGAGGTCATTAGGAGTATACGCGCGATGGGACTGTCAATCAAGGGTTAAGGCCACCGGCGTGCCTACTCAAATAAGAGTTCAAGCTGTCCCGAGTTAGTGTGTATTTTGGGAGAGACAACAAATGATACTTACCAAAATCTTCATGAGACGTTGGAGGTGGATTCTCGCTATTAAGATCCATAAAAAGAATATTGCTTTCCCTTCTTTTGGCCTTGGCGCTGCGAGTTTTATCGGTATCTGGAGCCAACATCCTGCTCACAGCCGCTGGCGGTTGGTTGTAGGGCTCCGTTTTGCCCGGAGAGAATGTGTCATAGCTCGGCCGCATGGGGATGAAGCCAGTATCTTGGGGAGATTTATGGTCATCGGAACCATCCCCTGACCTAGGGAACGTCATTTGGTTGTGGGCGGGCGTAGGAATATCAGAGAACAATTGCCGTCGGGGAGATCGGACGTCCTCCGGTGTCAACGAATGATCAAGGCCCAGGTCCATTGGGTTCACAATGGATTCCGGCACATCATCGAAGATTTCATCGTAGTCGGTGAGGAACATCGAGAAAACGGGGGCCGGTATATTGAGTGTAGGAGCAAAGACGATGCCCACATTCCTGACAGTCATTTTGTTAACATCGGAGTTGTTGACAATGACAATCAGGAACTGGACTAATGCTCGCAATAACGCCAAATTCGGTTTTGGAAGCCTGCTGATCAATGAATTGAACGCCACAACTTTATTCGGCTTCTCATTGATGTCTAAAGCGAGGATGATCAATTAATATCGTTGCATACTCAGAGTCAGGTGATATACTTACCAAGAACACGCAGAAATTCTATATGCAATTCACGTGTGAGAACAGTAGATGGTAGCTCCCGAAGGTATTGTTTGAAAAGTGAGGCTACGGCGTGCACGTCATAATACTGATCTCCGGCAATGAAGTCAACATCTCCTTCAGTATTAAAACGCTCCCTCAAAGCCTTGACAACGACGTTGGATCCACTCAATCGAAATATGCCCTCCTCCAGTTCAGCTCTCTTGGCCCTAAGATATTCTAAACAGCGATATACCACGGCCGGCAAGTCGACATCAACGTCAAACGGCGCGCAATCTCGCACTGCTTCCACCAAAGGCATCCCAAACACTGGTTTGATCAAATCTCTTTTCTCGCCGCCAGCGCCGTGAAGTTGGATGGTAGGACCCTCGGAGACAGCTTGAAGATGGGAAGCAAGATCTATTGATGACCTTGTACGGAACCCCCAGATGCTGCGTTTCTTCTCTTTGGTGCTATTTGTGGACCTGTTTCCCCAAGCCCCCGCATCTTGGATCACGGTACCATTCGTGGGGGCAGAAATCATTCTCAATGAGATCTGGCCATGATCAAGATGGTTGACGTCGGTTGAGTCCGGCAACACACCTGTCGTAGGAAACACTGGCGACCTTGGTGTTCGAGGATCAGAGGGACCAATAACAGGTGGCTCAGCGGGAACAGCGTCTTCAAAACTGAAGCCTTGGACGGTGTCAGAGGTCTCCAACACCGGACTATCAGACTCTTTGCTGCCTTTTCTACCACCACTAGAAAATAACTTGTTTCTCGAAGCAGAGTTTGCGTTACTAGCAGCTGTTTGGGCATTGAAATTCATAAAAGCCTCATTTGGCGAAGCACCTGCTCCATCAGCGTATTCTAGAAGCGCTTCGACCCATGTATCTCTCTCGTCGTCGCTTTCGGCGCACAAAACGTGGCGCACAAGAGCAGAGGAGTCTTTCTTCTTCGGCTCCAAAATAAGAAAAGCATGTCGATATTGGTTGTCAGAATCATCTTCGTCGACTCGTGAGGGTGGGCTCTGGGCCGGCTGAGACTGTTTCCCTATCTGCGCGTTGGATATTTTGATGGTTCCAAGATGGACGCCTCCCGGGGCTTCGAAGTACTTGAGCTCGGGGCCATGCAAAACAAAGTAGCGCGCCTTCCAGCCGCCAAAGTTCTTCCCCCTTTTCGTCAAGTAACCTTCTTTTCGAGGCCTTCCGTCTGGGCCACGTGCGATTTCGGAATCGCAATGGAGACTACCCTTGAGCAAGCTTGTCTCGTCATCACGAGGTTCAATCGCATCAGAAGTTAGAAACTGGCAAAGAACTAATGCTGCCATTTCATCCATAGGATTGTCGAGGAGATCCTCAAAATAAGCATTCAGAGCGGCGCGCCTCACATCCACCTTGGCGGGAGAATGTCCACTGAACATGGACCGATCAGGTAGCCTCGCTTGAAGATGAGACAGTTGCCTTATTTGATTATCGAGTTGAGGTAGCGCAGCAATGATCTTTTCAACCCGCCAGAGCTCTGATTTCTCAGAGCGGGAGAAGATGCTCAATGTGAAAACTGGTTCCTCATCTAGTGGCCGCGAGGCCAAGTAGCTATTTCTGGAAGGTCGCAGTCTTGATGATGAGACCTTCACCAGAATGAGAGGAAGCGCATTTGGAGGCAGTAAGAGATTCGGATAATCGTCTGACCTCAGACCTTGGTAAACACCGCTGGGCGTTGACCCCGGGGATTGAGGACTATCAATTTTAACAGCCGCATCAATTGAAGGAATAGCTCGGTTGAAAGGATCAAAATTGGATTGAGAGTGTGTGGGTGTGTTTGTCATGGCTGCAGTCTGGGTATTTCCAAGACGAGGGGACAACGCAAGACCCGATATGTTGTTGCCCGCGGGCATAGCTAGGGAGGTGAATGGAGTTGGCATCTCCCTTGGCATACGCGGTATTGGGGAGCCAAGAGGTCGGTCCTCAGGCCGCGGGCTAAGGGGCAAACCGGGACTCTTTGGGCCATTCAAGAGTTGACGATCAGTGAGTGATGGGGCGGCCACACGAGGGGTAGCGGCGTCTGGATGCACTATTCGGCGTGCGTCTGACGACGGGGGATGGCCGACAACAGTCTTTGAGGTTTCGCCAGACTTTGGGGAAAGTGGTCCTATAGACTCGGCATTGGGTCTCTCCCGAGACACGACCGCTTTACGCTCTCTGTCATCATCGGCCCTCGTTTTTCTTCGCCCGCGTTCTATTGGCGATTCTTCGACCGTAAGAATATCTTCGTATTCAGACTCGGAGTCAGATGCTTCGCGTAACGCGGTGGCGCGATCGGAATGGCCTAAATTCAGCGGTGCAGGGGGGAGCTTCCGAGTAGGGTTCGGAGACTTTGGCCCTTTGCTTGCGCCAAACAGAGAGTTCGGACTAGCCAAGGGTGTTGGGCTTGTGCCTGTTGATATCTCTTGGATCGAGGCCAGCTGCTGAGAACTTTGCGAGTCAAAGCGTAGATCAGGCTCTTCCGTGAGTAACTCAGTCTCAATAAGCTGTTTCAAGCTCGGGGTGTTGCTGGGTGAGTCCTGACTGTCAACCGTATCAGTAAGTTGCGGTTGGGCAAGACTGCCGGTACCCTGCGCTAAGACCTGACCGTTTGAAAGCCCCTTTGTCGCTGCAACCGAAGACTGCGCAGAGTGAGTTTGAGTAGATGGAAGTGATGGTGCTGCGGTTTGGAGCTCTTTAACTTTCTTCTTGTATCGCTCCTTGTCTTTCAAGGCGCGTTCTAAATCCTTGTTCAACCCCATGATCAAAGTCCGCTGCTTGTCAACAAGTTTCCATAACTGCGAATTCTGCGAAGCCGCATGGTGTTTTTCTTTGAGAAGGTGTATGATCACAGCGTCTGGCGACCCAGCCGCATTTATCAAATTTCCAATGTCTGCCCGACTAACCGCATTGACATCAAAGGAGGACTTATGTGGCTGCGAAGCGGAAGAAAGAGATGAGATCGCAGAGTCAATAGATGAGGTACGTGGCATGGTGCGATGCCCCGTCCTTTCTCTGTTGTTCAACTGCAGAGACCCGATGGGTGACATAATAGAAGGCGACATTGACTTGCTAGATTCGGCTGCATCAGACTGCTTACGAGCCTTGACGGTATCGTTTGTCTGTTCGGTCATTTTTCTGTCATTCTGGCTGAGGCCTCCCTTTGCCCGCTGTCTAGACGTAGGCGATGCGCTTAGAGGGATATGGCTGGTTCTCGTTGGGGGGGCAGGGAACGCGGCATGGGCCGTTCTGCTAATGGTGGACAGGTTGTCGAGCGGCGATGTAGTTGCTGATGAGCTCGGTGATGCAGTTCTCTGTGATAGACTCGAGTCGGTCCGTTGCGGTGACAGGGTTCGTGCGCTCGTATGCAGGGGTGACGGTATATGCTTGCCGGGAGAAGAAGCACTGACAGCCGGTCCAGAACGGAGGGCCTGCGCGCCCGATCGTAGTGCTAGAGAAATCGCCGAAGATCAGATCGTCTGAACTAGTTTGAAAAGGGCCAACGCGTGATTAAGAATTTACCTGTAGCAGCGCCCGTAAAACCGGTATGCAGTGAACTGAAGGTGTGGTCGTTACTCTGCCGCTGAGCCTGCGACATGACTTGATCAGGAGTCGAAGCTTAATTCGAGCGGCATGGGGGTCGAGCCACAGTAGTTCATAGGTAGATAGATGCCTAAGATAGTCGCGCTCGCACGTCGCTAGCCACGAATCGGTTCAACTGGGTCTTCCACCAGCACTCAGGGGCAGATCTCGGAATCTACGTAGCGACAGAGTAGTCAAGATATGCCCACGTTATAACTTTAATGATTTCCCCTTCTTCAGGAGCACCGACCAAGGTTGGGGGAAAGGGGGGCGGAAAGTTTCGGCCAGCAAGGTCAAAGCGGGGGAGTAAGGATTAATTATTATAGGGATGTTCCAACTTTCGGGTACAGATAATGATAATAATAATAATATTGAAATCAGGAAGACCATCTGGCAGTTCGACCTAGTCTACTGCGTACTCCGTATCTAGACCCAGAGTATTGCCGAGATCAAAATAAGAGGAAACAGCAAAGCGAGTATGCAGGTGAGTTGATAAAGGATTTGTTTCCTGCTGTTAATCTGAGCTCCATCTTCATTTACCAAATCCATCCTCTTATCTACAACTACATTGTCTCCTTGCTTGTTGACCTAGCGTGAAGGGAAGAGAAATGTCTTTTCTGATGCCGCCTTTATCCCGGAACGCCTGTCAAACCGATGCTATCCATTAAATATACATAATTGTACAATGGTTAGACTATATTCCCTGCCATTCCCATGAATATTGCCTGAGCGGCCAATTGAAGCGACCAGAAGCCAACCTTCTTGAAGCGCCGCTTGCGTGCCTGCTCATCAACAACATCACGAGCAAATGCATCGTATACCTAATTTAGTTAGTACCGAAGAAACGGGGTAACATAAAAGAGATAACTTACAGCCGCCGAAAGATCATCCATTAGGCCGCTGTCATATATTGTCCAGCTGCCGTCGAAATCACCCACCCTTTTTACCAAACGGCAATTGACAGGCATGAAAGTGCGCCGCGAATTTATATATGCAACAATGGGTCTAATTAGCGCATTGTTGATATAAGAAAGATCTCGGGTGAATAACGGAACAACCGCCCTGACATTATTAAGGTGTAGCCGTAGGTCCGTAACTAGGAAGCGTCTGTCGTCATTGGACTTGGTCTCGTCAATTTGAGCTAATTGGTGAAAGTCAGTGTCTTCCGTATAACGGTTGGAAGTGACAGTCGCTTCTAATCGATCGTAAAGATCGGCCATAACTTTGGCGATACTCTCATCATTGTCCGCAGGAAACATGATATCGGCAACAATGTCCACTGTCCCTTCATGGATCCATCCAAATGGCCCTTGTACACCACGGTTTAGATGATCGATGTTTAACGCATCGATGCGTATCCTGCTGTGTTTTTTCCAAGGGGTTGCTTTGCCACCCTCCTCTGCTCCGCTGTCAAGCTGTGCACCGGTGAAGCTATGGGTTTGGCGAGGATGTATTGTAAATAAGGAGTTGTCAAACGATCCGGACATCATGTTGGCCGATAGGAAGTCATAAAATAGCCACTGCTTTCTCAACTGGGGAAGATCGCAGGAGAATATGCTGACCGAGAACGGCCTGAAGTTATTAGGCTGGTAGACGGTCACTAGCAAATCGCTCATCTTGAACGAATCAATTTCAAAGTCCCCAGGGTTGTGCTCGTGCCGATATGACTTGGGATCGCGAGGCTCGTCAGGCCAATAGACCGATCTGCGATCGACCACGCCACGTACTCCTTTCACCTCAACGTCGCGAAGGAGCCCTTTGCCATTGATCCACCTGCCAAATGATAGAGTAACATTGACCGTTTCTATTGAAACGTCAAACTGCGTATAATTGGTATCTTCTTCTTGCTCAACGCCCTGCTCCAATAAATCGGCGGTGGACTGGTCACTTAGAGCAGCGGCGGCAGCGGCAGCGGCGGCGGTTTTTGAGGAGCCTTTACTGACATGGCCTGTCCCTTGGCCAGGACGCCTCGATACAAAGACATTCTTGAAGGTGATTACTCCATCTCTCCATTTAGGGACGATGGCAGATTCGAACACCACCTTTACACCAGAAGACTTGGTGAGGTAATTACCAATCCATCCAGCCAAAGTTTCTGGATACCTCAGTTTTAGGAATGACCATTTCAGCGAAAGACTTACCTTGAGCGAACACTGTATTAATCGCTATAATCAGCAACGAAAAAAAAGTGGTCGTCCCCAGAACAATCCAGACAATATGACCCAGTATTACCCACGAGAAAAGCGCAGCGATTTCGTCCAGGTTGAAAGGTCGAACACTTCTAATGGAAAACCACTTGAACCTGACCTTGAGCCGTGACCAGAAACCGGTTGCAGCGGCCAGCAGCTCTTCCTTCGTTGGGCGATGGAGATGCGGCATGTGTGGTAAACGGTGCATCAGTGGGCGATTTGATGAAGGGGGCTCATGTTTTCCCCCACATATACTCGGTTGTTCCTCCGGTTTCTGACGTTTATGATGAGGTTCGTCGTTTTCCACGCCACGAGCAGCGGCGTCCTTTTGTGTGCTTGTTCTCGAGACATCGTCCTTTTTTGTCTGGAACCTTCGTGTTTGTACGATTTGACGTTGGCTCCGTAAAGACCGCCTGTAAAACAGATAGTCTCCATGCGAGGATATCTTATCGGAGGTGACCGCGCATAATGCGCCAGTCTCTTTTGCAGGAGACCTGGGCGACACACCGGCAACAAGAATGCTGCCGGATGCGAACCGTTGTGCGATCTGTTTTGTCTCCTGAGGTGGTGATTTTGAGAACAGTCTTGCAGGTTGTTTGAAGACGAAACTGTAGATGGGGTATGGTGGTGAGGTCGTATCGGAGATATGTGTGAACCGCAACCCTCGTCCCAGAAACGGGCTTGCCGTCTCCCAGAAGGTGGTGTACAGCTTGCGTCCGAAGATACCAGACATTTTGACGGTCACATGCTGTACAGCCCGCTACTTAGCGGGGGGATGTTTAGTAATTTGACAGATGAAGGATGTGTTCCGGAAAACGCGACTCGTTGGAAATATAGTACTATCGGAGCTGCGACCTGGTCCGGTTCTGGCGCAAATTTGGATGAAATCATCCAGCCGGTAGTCGTTATCAGGCAGTGTTTGGCTTGTTTGCAACAAAAATTTGGTGCCTTCCGCACGAAAGCCCTATGTTCTTTTCAGCACCAAAGAATATTCTGTTACCCCCGAAATAGGCAAGCAAGGTGGAAGCAAAGATCTCACTGAAAGGAAACAAGCCATCCATGATTATCTGGACAAAATGCCCGCCCCAACAGCACTCCGAGCCTCCGATGCTCTTACGGTCGAACCGCCCATTGCCCCTCTTGCACAGGGTTCGTACGGACAACAATTAAAATAAACGTCACGCTAACAGCGCCATAGAACAAGATGAAGAAGTGTTAATCGACGCCCAATCTTCAACAAATGCTGATGATATTCTCGTTCCTGTTGAATCTACGGAGGACACCGACATGCGAATCGACTTGGAAGGCCGGCCCGTCTTCACACCTGCCAAAGATACAGCGACTGTGTATCGAGTTGAGACCCGAAAAGTTCCTGTTCCGCCACACCGAATGACTCCTCTGAAAGCAAATTGGTCCAAAATTTATCCGCCGCTGGTCGAGCATCTCAAGTTGCAAGTGCGAATGAACATCAAGAGTCGGGCGGTGGAGCTGCGCACATCCAAGTTCACCACCGATACAGGGGCTTTGCAGAAAGGCGAAGACTTTGTCAAGGCTTTCACACTTGGATTCGATATCGATGATGCCATCGCCTTGCTAAGGTTGGACGACCTTTACATTCGCTCATTTGAGATACGAGACGTCAAAGCATCATTGAACGGAGAGCATCTCAGCCGCGCAATAGGTCGAATCGCCGGAAAGGACGGGCGGACAAGGCATGCAATTGAGAATGCGAGCCGCACGAGGATCGTGATCGCTGATCAGAAGATCCATATCTTGGGCCGTTTCCAGAACATCAATGCCGGCCAGGAAGCTGTTGTTAGTCTGATTTTGGGTGCCCCTCCAGTAAGTGAAGCCCGTCTTCCTATCCGTTGCGACACGCTGACTCCGACCAGGGAAAGGTTTATGGAAATTTGCGTAAGGTGGCGGCTCGCATGAAGGAACGCTTCTGAATACCCTTGAAAGTTTGCTATATTCTTATGACACCGGCGTTATGGATTAGTTGATACGGGGCTTCATAGTATCTCTGATGACTGTTTTCAAGGAAAAGTTCCATAAAGATATTGGGCATATATCATTTTTTCAACAAGGAAGATTTTGGTATTCGCCGGTAATCGATGATCAAATTGACAGGAGCCAGGGTTTATTGGTTCAATCCTTCTTCAAGGGGTGATAAATCTCCTCTATCCCATTTGCGGTAATGACCAACATTTGTAGACCATCTCCAACCTCAATGTGTCTTTCCACTGCGCTGGTAAACGCATCCCGTACAAGTTGTTCCACCGTCTGTCTTGACATTGGCTCAGGCTTCCTAGCTTCTAGAGCGTGTCCCTCTCCACTCCCGGGAACATACTGATTCTTGAGGTTGACCTGGTTGTCCAAGAAAGGCATGATCAAGCTAGACGCAGCTCCAGCGGACCTGCACTGTTCCCTCTCATACGAGCCTACCGGGTCATAACCGTACAGCGCCCCTTTGCCCTCCTCATCGAGACCAGCCAGGATAGCCTGCACGTAGTATGGGAAAAACCTTTTCTGGTAGAGGATGGTTGATAATCGCTGCGCGCATGCTCTGACACTCATGGGTTTCCCGTGTTGATACTTGTACATCTTAACCACTGCATCCAGCCTCTCCTTGAGCGCTAGGCCGTCCGCAGCAAAGCCCACCACTGACAGGAGGATGTGGGCGCCTTTGCCGGTTTCATAGTCCCCTCCAATTTTGAAAACCTTGGGAACGTAGCGAGAATTGATATTGTACCCAGAAGTCGAACGAGTGTCGCCAGCAAGAACGGCGAAATCCTTGCCCGTTATTCCAAGAACTGAGCCTCCGTTATCGGTATACCTGAAAGCATTAGTTCTGGAAATATTAGCAGAGGAGACAAAGACTTACGGGTAGAATGAATGTTCCTTGTTGCCAGCAATCGTAGTCGGGGCGAAGGAGTATCCGACGGGACTGCTATGAGGGTTTTGTGCGAGGAGACTCGTCATCTTGTAGACTTGGAACTCGATTGTTGTAGGCGCAGCGTCAGACTTTTGATGGTAATGAGTGCAGGGAAGTTTTCTGACAGGGTGCAAGAAATGGGTCAGTGTTGAGGTCAGTATGAAGTCCAAAAGAAGCCCTGACCTGTGACGCGGTGCCGTGACTGCCTAAGTTTGCATTTGGCTTATGTAATACATACCAGGCTACTCACACATTTCACTGCAGCTCATGCACAGACGTTTCCTGCACCTCTGTCTGGTTAATTCTATGAAATTCCTCTAGTCAATTCTACGCTGTCATCTTGCAAATTAAGTCAGGGAACCCAGGCTACACGCCATAGGAAAGTACTTGCTTTTGGGTAACTAGCAGGGTCCGCGGATGATGCTGGGTCTTGGAAACTACGATAGCAGCAGTGAGGATGAGATTGTTGAGAGACAACCGTCTCCAGAATTCAAGGTATAGGGGGAGAGAATTTTAACTGGCTACAACAGCTCACCACTGGTCAGCAAGAACAGAGTACACTAGCCCGAAGCTCCAAGAACCGAGAGGGTACAGGTAATTGCACCCGCACGAAACTGAGGCACACCTATCCAGACTAATGGCTTTCAGTAACTCAATACAGCTCACGAGCGGCTCGGTCTACTGTTCAAGAAGCTGTCTCCGGCCGAGAACTCAGTGGCCCTGTTCTCGGGCCAATGCATGTGACTGGACCTCAAGACGAACCATCATTATCGAACCGTACATTAATTCATGATTTGACACTGCCACCAGTACCAAATCTCGGAATACCACCTTCTCCACCTGGCTCTCCAAACCTTACGGCCAATTCAAAGCTCGCACACTTCCTTTCGCTGAAGAAGCAAGGCATTCATTTTAATGACAAGCTAGCTAGCTCTGTTTCTCTCAAGAACCCCGGCTTATTGAAACAGATGATGGCACACGCAGGTATAGATGACCAGGCGCAATACGCCACATCCTTGCCACTTGGCGTTCAAGACCTGCCCATTTGGGGCTATAAGGAGGAGCTGTTGAAGGCGCAGAGGGAGCTGAACGCCAAAGCTCAAGAGGATAGGATGAAGGGTCAAAGGGATACGATCGAGTTTGTTTCAGACTCGGGACGACCTAGTCTTGCCTCGCGTTCTAACACGAGGCCAATTTGATAGATAGTAACAATCACGCTCAATATCCTAACAAGCGCCTAAAGGCTACGCCGGACGCAGGTAAAATCTGCGGGACATCGTTACCCTAAGAAATATTGATGTATGAGCTCCACGGCCTCAGATAATCATCAATTGTGCTCCTGGATGAGCAGATCTGACGGAAGTGGTCTATTGGGGTTGAGAAGGGCACTGGTCCGGGTGTCGGATTCACCGCCTTGATAAGCACGGTTCGTGCCCAAGTGAGCTCCGTCAGCTCCATGACTGCCTAGCTCTACCTCACCTGCAGTCGCCGCAGTTCAGTCTACAACCTCACCCCATCGATATCTTGATAATCAACTTACCCTTTAACACTCAACAGCTGAGCACTATTACTTCTTAGTCTTTGCCAAAAAAAAAGCATTAATCATGAATCATTTCCCTGGAACTTGGGGTCGGGTAAGAGCATCGTCATCATTCGGCTGTTGGACGATATTCTAATATTGTGTTAAGCCTAGGGATGATGTTTACGGACCGTACGACTCGTCTTACCTCCAAACCACCGGACCTAAAACACATACTCAATCGCCAGCCGTCACTGGGACGTCGGTCGTTGCCGTCAAATTCAACGGAGGCGTTGCCATAGCTGCTGATAACTTGGGTACGACCTTATTGCTACACAATTCCGGACAACTCTGACACCTGTGTACATAGCATCGTACGGATCTCTTGCCCGCTTTACTGACGTCAAACGTCTGCGCAAGTTCGGTGATGCCGCTGTGATTGGGTTCAGCGGCGATGTATCAGACATGCAGTACATCGACCGCCTCTTAGAATCTATCGACATCCGCGAGAACTACTCAGCCCATGGTAATCAGCTTAACGCCAAGAATCTTCACACCTATTTGTCTAAAGTTTTCTACAAGCGGCGTTCTGATTTTAACCCCTTGTGGAATCATATCCTTGTCGCAGGGTTTGATTCGGAAAATAAGCCCTTCCTGAGCTCTGCCGACTTACTCGGAACCACTTTCTCAGCTCCTCATCTTGCGACCGGCTTCGGCGCCCACCTTGCAATTCCTATTCTACGCCGATTGTTCCCAGAGGAGCGTCCCGTTGAGGAAATAAGCAAAGAGGAAGCTGTGTCTGCGCTCAAGGACTGCCTTAAAGTCCTCTGGTACCGTGATGCACGAAGTATGGACAAGTATTCAATGGCCTTGATTACGCAGGATGGAATCGAGGTGCACGAAGATCAAAAAATTGAGGCTCAAAACTGGGCTTTTGCTGAAAGCATCAAAGGATATGGTGCCCAAACTGCCTAGTTTGCGGTTACGGGGCTTACGAACATCATAATAGAACGAATCACAAATCATTTGAAGGCTGTCCTGCCATGTCCGCCGTGTAGGAAAACTATATAGTGATAATCATGCAATTTGAGCTAATTCGAATCCGCCCTTTTTAGAGCTTCGCAGACGGTTTGTCGAAAACTACTTTATTTAGGCATGAGCCCACTCCCTCGAGGGAAACCTCAACCTTGTCATTGTGCTTCAACCATAATGCGGGCTTCCTACCCATACCGACTCCTTGAGGACTAAGCGCGTATGTCAATCGAGAGCTCTATAAGTTCCTGGGGTGCAAACTTACGTCCCCGTAAAGATCAAATCTCCCGGCAGCAGTGTTGTGCCTTGAGACAGGAATGATACTGTCTGTGCAACATTGAATATCATATCCTTAGTTGATGAAGACTGGACTTCACGGCCATTTAGCTTTGTGGAAATTCTCAGAGCATTGGGGTCACGAATCAGCTCCGAGGAGACAATGCCCGGCCCAAAAGGCGCCCACCCATCGAAACCCTTCCCAAGACCCCACTGCCCACCACCACGCTTTAATTGCCAATCACGATGAGAGACGTCATTGCCAACGGCATACCCAAGGACATAATCCAAGGCTTTGCTTTCGGGAACCCCCTTCGCTTCTTTGCCAATAACAATGACAAGCTCACATTCATAATCCAACCCTTCTCCTTCTTGGGCCAGAAGCGAGACAGGAATGTCATCGGTTGGGCCATTGATCGAAGTAACGGGTTTGTAGAAAAGGACAGGATATTTGGGGATTGGGAGGTTTGATTCCTTTGCATGTTGTTCATAGTTGAGACCTAGGCAGCGCACAGTCCTAATGTCTTTCCTTGCTAGAGGAGACAAGAGCAGCTTGACCTCGGCAACTTGGTCAGTAACACGGTGCTGCCCGAATACATCGCCACTAATGACTCTGGCCGTAGTGGCTTTGGCAATGTCGCCCACGCCGGCGGAGAGAGTAGCATCACCATAGTAGACATGGCCGTCCTTAGCCAGAAAGCGAATCAGGCGCTATGCAATTAGTGATTAGCATAGTTCTCTATAGCGTTCGAGTTACCAATAAGACAACTTTAGCCATGGATAATGACGTACGGAGAAAGCAGGCATCTTGAAAACACTACTTGTCAGTCAAAGAACTATGTATGTTGGAGGTCAAATATTCCGAAAAGGGTAGATCCAGCAAGCATCAATAAGAGTACTCCGTAAAATTCCGTGTTATGGAAAAAATGGGAGAAATAACCATGAGGTGGAAAACAAATTACTTACGTAGACTTATATGCGAAGCTGTCGACCCCAGACACTCGGCCGGGAAAGCCGATAAGCAACCCCAGTCTTCGGATCGGCGGAGATCGGGTTCGGAGAGCGTCAATTCCACATATTTTCCGCGGCCTTGACTTTCTGAGTCCTGGAGATTTTCCCACCAACAAATGCCACAAGAACACCTATCCTTTGCAAGCGCACATTGTAATGAGAATGGCACGTCTCTCTGGCCTCCAGAGAGAAGTGCTGTCCCTCTACCGCAAATGCCTCCGTGAAACTCGGAAGAAGCCTATCGTGAGTAGGTCTAGCTGCTTTTCCGGCTCCGGAAAACTAAGATCCACGAATAATGCTAACGCGTTTTCATGTTTCTAGGAGTCAAGAAACAACTTCAAATCATATGCGCGGTATGTATCCGATAGATTGACGATACGTTTGATTCAACCTGTTCACTGTTTGATAGCGCGGAATTCGATAAGCACGTATTAATCAGCAAGAAGGACTTCGGCGCAATTGAGTTTCTCCTGCGCAAAGGCTCAAGACAACTCGAGATGTATTCATCTCCTGGAATTCGCAATGTTCGGTGAATGGAATGTGTGCGCTTGGCGACGGCGATAGCCCGTCTCTCGATGGAAAGCTTTGTCTGCAAGAGTCACGATCCCGGCATCTGTGCATATCCTTCCCTTCTATACTGTAGCGATGAGCTTGGGAGGCGGTGGTTTGCGGGCTACGGAGATACTACTGGCAGTTGAAGCTCAAGGGGGGCATGACATCGGAACCAATTGGCTGCGATAATCTTTGCCGGATGGCCAGGTATTCGATCGGCTTTTTGCGCAAGGACGCACATGCCCCGATAAAGCCGACTATCTACCAGATCTCCTACGGTACTTTCTACACCGGAAACTGGACATAGGGACCAATCGAATCGACTAAGCCTACGTGCTGATGATCATAAAGCGCGACTAGATAAACGACTCGTATAGTAGACTGAAAACTTAGCGAATATTGCTTTGAATCTGGCTAGTACCTAGCGGTCTAAGAACTGCTATTCCGTATCTATGAGCTAATGTTATTACTGTCCATATTGTTCATGTCAAGCTCGACGGCTAGAAAATGATCATGTGCTGAGGAACCGAGGTCCTGTGGAAGTTTCGCGGAGATTCTGGAGCTGCTTATCTTATCGGTTTCGAAGCATCCAGACAACGCCAGTAACACCGCGAAAAACGTCAACAATGAATGTCGATAGTACTGGAACTTCCTTGCAAGTTCTCCGTAAGCTGCCATGGACATACGAGTTCTTTCCAGAAGAATGCACATTTGTATATAAAGACTTATGAGACCCAGCTACAATCGTTTCCTCATCCACAAATTCAGATCAAGCCAAGTTCCAGTAAACAGCTTCAATAAACACCAGCCAAACACTTCACCTGAATTGTCCGTGATCCAATTTGCTTTTCTATCCGTTGTTGTCAATTCAAACCACATTCTTAATGATGGCTTTCCTCCCCCGCTACTGCTCTGGCGACTTTGCCCCCTTGTTCCAGTTCCTCGATGACTACGATATGCACCAGTCCACCCGGCGACCAAACAACAAGAAAGTTACCAACGTCAGAACCTTTGCTCCAAATTTTGACGTTTACGAGCAAGGCGATCGCTACTATATCGACGGGGAGCTTCCCGGAGTCGAGCAGGCCAACATTGAGATCGAATTTACCGACCCTCAGACCCTAGTCATCAAGGGCCGCAGCGAGAGGAGGTACCAAAAAGAACAACAATCCGAGCTCGAGACAGATGACAGATCCGAGACATCATCCATGAAGTCTCTCCAGCCAACAGTTGAGGATTGGGATGAGATGAGCGACGCCACACCCGCCACCGAACAAACTGCAGCGTCAGCCTCCAAGGGCAAAACTGTAGAAAAGACATCCAGCCCGAAGCACTACGAACCGGAGTACAAGTTTTGGGCTTCTGAACGGTCGATTGGAGAGTTTCACCGGACCTTTGCCTTCCCCACCAGATTGGACCAGGACTCCGTTAAAGCTAGCTTGAACAACGGCATCCTATCAGTGGTGCTTCCAAAGGAACCAGCGCCTCAACTCAAGAAGGTCCGCGTGGAGTAGATACCAACAACATATACAACTCTCATGACACGGTGATTGCATTGAGATACATGGGAACGACCCAGTTCAGATGACGACATCATGGTATAGCTGATTTTGATATATATTTATTGACATATTCTGCTTCGGTGCATCATGGCGGATATGGGATTGCATGGGCTAGCGTTTCCTTGTCTTTTTCTCTTCTTTGTTTTTTACCACGTGTGCAGCATTATAGGTAATATGGCGATAATTGTCTTGGTCTCTGATCCTTCAATTGAATAAACATAAATCAAATCATATCTTCTGTCTGTCCTAATAGTGGCACACAAGTAACCGCTCTAGTCGCAGTGCTACTGCCAACCCTTGCCTTGATATGCATGCAGCCTAGCCTTAACCTACTTTCTTTTTTTATGTCGGTCAAGATCAAGCCCTAAGCAGCCATGTCTTTCGTCAATACTGCAGGAATTTATTTCCGAGTTGGCCATAGGTATCGAATGTCACCTCGGCGCTTCAACCCAGTATTTTCAAATATCAGGTACTCTAGGTTGATTTGCGATCGAACGCAAGATTTATGGCGTGGTTTGATCGAGCACTCCCTCTATCATAGGAGATATCTGTGATTATTATCTCTTTGAATGCCAACTGCAGCTCCTTACCGCTAAATAGGCATATAAAACACGAGGACTTCATTAAACTCGCTTGTGAATTCCTAGGCTTAGATGTGAATATATAATAACTGCTGTTAAAAGAGGAAGTAATAAAAGGCCATAAGGGCACATTAACATGCTGAATGTATATCATATAGCCAGGACTCGGAAGAGGGTATACCCAAGATCATTTAACTTGCACGAATGACGGACAACACACAGACACGTTCTCACAACAAAATAAGTCAACACAAGCTTAATAACTGGATATGCAATGCACAGATTCATGCATAGCCCTTGGTTTGTTTGGTAGGTTGCTGCGTAGAAGGCCTGCAGTGTCAACACCTAATGCTCCGACTACGGGCCCCGCCCGCGTGGTAATTCAGCTGCAAAGCCATTGTTAGCCCATCTTACGATTGGCAAAAAAGAAAAGCCCTTTTTAGACACAGGGAGCAACATCATTTAGATTGCACAGCGCTGTGACGTCAGCACTGTGAGATTGCAGTGCTTGTTTTCCCATCACCTGGTTTTGCGCGACATGCGCTCATAGAGCAGCAATGATTGCACAAGGCGGAATGACTAGGAAGTAAGCCTGCCGTGTTGCCATTGAAGCCCGCCCCTTGGCAAATTTCACTTCGAAAACCACACCTTTTTGAATGTGATCTGGCTGAGCATGGATCTTGTAGACTCCCTGAGCCATAACTCGAAAAACAGAGAGCTCCTTCATTCATCATAGTACCATTTGGTACTATTCTGTTGGAAAAGGGCTGTCCCATGGTTGGGAAATCAAGGTTGCGAAGTTGAGAACAATATAAAGGGAAAGAAGCGGGTCGGTCTGGAATTCCAGGAGTTGAGAGTGATGACCCCGTTAGCCTACCGTTTGCTAAAACTTGTGGCTTGCCACGATGCACCCGAGGCATGCTCAATGGTGGTTCTCTCATGTTTTGTCGAGAATTCATTTCATGCTCCTGGAAACTGCTATGGCGATTCGTAGAGGGTTCTATGGCGGTTCTAGTAAGGGGCGTATCGTCCTCGCGTAACTCTAGATTTTGGAACCCGTCTCCGTGATGTAGTTTCCGAAAACCAGGGGAGCGCCGCAAGGATGTGTGTGAATCAATAGAATTCCGGTGAGACGTCGCGGAGCTATAGCCGCTGTCCCCTCGTCTGTGGGAACTTGCGTAACTGCTATAGCTGAGATGTCTCTCTAAAACCTTTCCGACGGCTCCATCCTGACCTTGAACAGATATACCTTCATCCCCGGCTTCACGGAGCTCTGTTCCGTGATCTGATATTGATGTAGGTGACTTCTCAAAAGAGAAGGGACTAGCAGGAAAGTCGGTGCCATCATTGGCTGCAGTAACACACGATATGCTCAAGATAGATGTTGGGATACCTTCCCCGGTTGAGGGGACTGGGTAAACTGGCAGCTCGTGGCATAGTGCTTGTGTTTTTCCAGGTAAATTGCTGGTGGCAAAGTCTAAATCTCTGGGGTTGTCAGGGATTGAGCAACATTTCGCACACACCTCCAACTTATCCGATGAGGCAGACCGTGACACATGATCTTGGGCCTCGGTCGCGGCCAGAAGGTTTGTGTAGTTGGCATTATCAGAAATACCTTCCGAAGTTGAGCTTCCCGATTGATCCAGTTGTGTCCGGTCACTGGGACAAGGGGATGCGGATCCGTTCACAACACGCAGAGACCCTAGTTTGAGGGAGCCTAGGTGAGTGTATTCAAAATCACTCGGCGTAGCTGGGCGTAAGTGAGGTAGCATCTTCACTTCAGTGGGTAGTACACCTTCATGAGCCAAACCAAATCGACCAGGTTCAGATCGCAATTCAGGTTCAATGGATTTACAATAAGACTTGAAGAAAGGTGTAGATGTCGCTTTCCTCGTGGCAACTCCAGGCCGTATAAGTAGGGAACGTCGACGTATAGGAAGGGCCTCCTGACAGTTCGTCCTGGTTTGAGAGTTGGAAGAACTAAGCCTGTCAATGGTACGTCGCTGGAAGCTATTTTTGGACCTTTGAGACGTGGAATGAACCGAGTAAGACCTCCTAGGTTGCCCGATTAATGGGGACTGTGGATTGCTTTGAAGAGTCGTAGGTTGGAAGGTCGCAACTTCCGAGGGGTGAAATGAAGCTCGCTCGTATAATGATCCTCGTCTGCTCGGAGTAGGAGTGGAAGAAGTAGGCGACTGTGGCCATATATCACCTGCGTCATGAATGTTCCGTTGAGTGTCAGGTGATATCAATGTTGTTTCGCGATTTGATGGTTTGGCAGAAAATGACTGCGAACGCGGATCATGCAGCACATAGTCATCTGGACTACCCGTCCAAGGATTTTGCCATGCAGTCGGAGTAGATGGAAGAGAAATAGCTTGCTCAGCCGGCTGGGCCAATGAGCGCGAACTGGCACAACCTGGGGATGACATATTCTGTGGTGGCTTTGAGAGTCGGTTCGAGCGTCGGCGCTTGTCTTTACTTTGAAGCGAGAGAGAGCTTCCCATGACTCGCAGAACAAAACCTAGAGTCACCTGTATCAGCTGCTTCTGTACCCAACTTAACAAACAGCACGGGTACGACGAGATAGTCAAAAATGATTAAGAGTGATTTCCGGGCTGGAATGTAGACCCGACAGTAAACCGATTTGGAGTCGGTCAGGCCATACGTGCAATATGTATGTCAAAATTCGGCGTGACATGTCAGAAAGAGGACGATAAAAGCATTATCCCATACCACTGGAGTGTTGAGACTCCACATCATTTTATTTTCATTGTGCTTTGAACTCAAACTCACGTTTCGTGGTAGCAAGGTTGGCTAGATATGGATGCCGGTGCTGTGGTGCCTGGGAACTGAAGATCTTACCTGATAGGGCGCCGGAGTAGCAAATATAACGACTAGAACAGAGAGTCTAGCGATAGATAAACAAATAGGTATATGGAAAGTTTCTTGAGAATAACAACAGGGTATAGATAGAGGCACCGAGAACTGGTACTGCACACAGAAAGTAGCCGGATCGAAAGCAGTAAACATATGAATTTGTCCAGGAAAAGAAAGCCCAGCTTTGGCAGACATAACCGCCCCGAGGGCACATTAGGGATTCAGGAGACATAAAAGAACAAGGTGAATGAACCCCATGTCATGATCGAGGATGCAAGTAACACACGACAATGACGAATGCGTTTGTCAATGGCAACAGCAAAACGGAATCGGCGTTAAAAGATGACGAGACCGGCAGCGAGGCCGGAAAACAGAGGATGGTGCAGAGTGAGATGCGTGGATGGCAAAATAACAACCTCATGCAGCCGGCTCTGTACACGGTGTCAGAGAGATTAACCTGTCATTTCCGGTCGCGGATACGTAGTCCACCGGAGCCCACACAAAAAGCACGTTTATGCCTCCTGAAATCATTCGTAACCACATGGTAGCTCCCTAGTCCGGGACTCCTGGACTCTAGGTAGTAGTGATAGTAGTAGTTGTGGTCTAGGAGGTCAAGAATGACCCATAATAATTGGATCTGCGCTACGTATCAGTTCAACGGTCTCTTTTCTTCTTGTTCCTATGGTGGGCGGGCCCGCGGAGGACTTCCCGGAGACGCTGATGCTCCCATTACCGCAAGTTTGATTGGGATCAGCTCAAAAAAACAAGATAACAACGAGGCAAAACGTCAGTTACGAGGGTAGGATCCATCCTGGCATCCTGATACATGAGACGATGTTGAATTGCATAAGGTCTGGAAGAGCGCTCCAGGCTCAGGGTTGCGACTTGCAAGCTTGCAGCATGTACGGTGTAAGCGGTTGTTGTGGTTGGAGTGGATTTGGTACTCCGTACTACTAGCTTCACCTTTCCCCGCTCTTTAAGTTTCAATCACAACCAACCGCTTTCATCGAGTCGAGGTGAACATCTATCGTCGCTCCCAAGCATCTCTCGACGAAAAGATACCAGGAGAAGCTTTGGGCCTTCCATCATCCGGCATTGGATCTTCGATCATTTTTGTGGCCTTGCCGTTTGCGGTTAGGAATAATCCGCATTCGTGAGGTGGCGGATCAGCTGCTGCGTTTTCCTACGGAGTATGTACATACATCCATCATGAGCTTCCAGCTCCTGCAAGGGTTTTAGACTCTGAAGCTACGACTAGGCCTTCACATTGTGCCGACGGTGTATTGAATGCCGAGCATTGGACAGGAGTCGGTGTACCTCGGTGTAGCATTCTGCAACCCCGAACTTGCCTCTTTTGCGACTATCGTCGGTCTACTCCGTAGACTTAGCTGTTCGAATGGCCACAGGCTCCGAACAAGACGTCTTGATGTCTTTTCCCTTTCTCACAAACGACGAATTTGAGAGCGGCTGTCGCGCCTTGTTAAATCGTGTTCAAGTGATGTCAGTTTCAACCACACCATGGTCATCGATCTGGTTCAAGGTAGCACTTTAGCCCATTTTGGGCATCCGCCGCCTTAGTTGACTCTCCGAACTAATCAGTTAGACGACCGGCCGAACCCTGAGGATCAGCCAGGTCCTTAGCTCTGATTACATGATCATGCAGAATGACGGTCGCGCACGACCAGTAGATACGGATACTCAATTAGAAGCGTGGGAGGATGACTCTGTTTGTCAAGAGACTCTTTTGCGTATTTCATGACTTTCTGACGGGTGTTAATAGGAAGCCGTCAAACGTATATCCAACAAGTGCCAGCTACAGGTAGAGTACGATATCACCCTCTCGCCTACTTATCAACTCCCCGTCTTGTTTTTTGTGGTGCGACATGCAGGAAAGTTCCTGAGCATAGATGAAGTCTATGAGCATCTGGTCCCAAAACAGTATAGGAAGGATGTTCAAGGCGTGGGTATCATAGGTGGTATTAGTCTCGGCGTATGTGCCAGTAACCTTGGCACTAGAACGCGTGGCTCATCTATAGTAGTATCATCCAGTATCCGGAACACCAGCATTTTTTGTCCATCCATGCAACACAGCGGATGCCATGAGGGGCATCTCGAATGGACACGGCATGAGCCCTGAAGCATATTTCATTATCTGGCTCGGCTTGGTGGGGAATTGCGTTCGGCTCCGACTGCCAAGTGAACTCTTCAATACGTCGTCCTGTAACTAAAGAGCTGTTGAAGTTTCTCATGTGATGTCACGTTTCCCAGCATACCAAATTAGTCCTCATCTGAAGAGGCCTCCATTGGCACATCACTATCCTCGTCCATAGGCGCTTCGCCTTCATCACTTTCTTCCTCGCGAGGCCGCTTGACTCCTTGCGCCGTCCCGTTAGGTTCATCTTGAGGCTTTGGAGGCAAAGCGGCTGCCCCAGGAGGCCCGTTGAAAATGGACTTTTGAAGATCTGTTGATACCGTCGAAGTTTGGCCGGGAGCTGCCACTGGGGCAATGTAAGTTCCGCGAAGTCTGGCAATAACATCGGAGGCACCCTTGGCGTAGACAATTTTCTGCCAGTACGTCAGCCACCACTAAATCAACCACTAGGATAAACATACCACTGGCTTGCCAAAGAATTCAAAGCCCTGAAGTGCACGCATCGCCTGAGTACTTGCTTGAATATCTCTAAAGACAATATGCGCTTGACCGCGCATCTTCTCGGTTTTCATGGCCACAATATCGAGCACGGGACCGTAAGTGGAAAAGAGAGTATATAAAGAGAGTCGGAGATCATGTTTTCGAAGCTTGTCTGGAAGATTCGTACAGTATAATCTTTAGAAAAGAGGAGTAAGCAATCTTTGCGACGTAGCTAGAGCAAGACAACTAACGTTTGGTTCGGAAGACCAGCAGATGGTTTCGTTGGTGCGCGAACAGGCATTGTTCTTGTCGCCATAGCAATGTAAGTAATATGGAATTCTTAGACTGAGACTGGATGATTCGCCGCAGCTTCTATTTGAAGAACCAGTACTGTCGCGCAAGCGTCTCTGGAATTTGATGGGATGCCAACCCGCCGTGAGAACAGACCAGTCACATGATATATGCATTATCTAATCGTCCGTTCATTCTGATCGTAGGGTACCTCCAGCTGGCCCGCATCCCTCCGCTCTCTAGGTGTCAACTCAATCGCAACTCGGCGACAGTAGAGAGCTCCTCCTGTCGTTACAACCACAATGGCTACAGCCGAAACCCACCACCTCTTTCACGCCCCTATCGCCGACCATTCATTCTCCTCCGACAAGTCGATTCTTGCTGTCGCCCGAGAGAACAATGTGGAGCTATACCAACAGACAGGCAGCAAGTTCTCTTTGACCGACGAGCTTAAAGGCCATGAGAAAACGGTTACCAGTGTCGATATTGCGCCCAAATCCGGCCGAATTGTCACCTGCTCGCAGGGTATGAATCAAGATTCGTCTTCACCACAATCTCTAATTCAAATATAGACCGCAATGCCTACGTCTGGGAACAGACCCCCGCCGGATGGAAGCCGACGCTGGTACTACTTCGGATTAATAGAGCTGCAACCTTCGTGCGCTGGTCACCCTCTGAGCAGAAATTCGCCGTCGGTTCCGGTGCCCGTGTGATCGCTGTATGTTACTTCGAGGAGGAGAACGACTGGTGGATTTCCAAGCACCTGAAGAAGCCCATCCGGAGCACCATCACCACCCTGGCTTGGCATCCAAACTCTGTTCTTCTTGCTGCAGGCTCGACCGATTCTCACGCGAGGGTCTTCTCAAGCTTCATCAAGGGCGTTGATACTCGCCCGGAGCCGAGTGCTTGGGGTGAACGACTTCCATTCAATACCATCTGCGGCGAGTTCTTGAATGACTCGGCAGGATGGATTCAAGGCGCATGCTTTTCTCCCAGTGGAAATACTCTCGCCTTCACTGGCCACGATAGCAGTGTCACTGTCGTTTACCCTAGTGCCCCTGATCAGCCCCCCCGTGCCATGTTGAACATCTCGACTCGTCTTCTCCCATTCAACAGTTTGATTTGGAATGGTGAGAACGAAATTATTGCTGCAGGTCATGTAAGGTACAATTTACTCTTGACTATCAACTCTCTAACCTTGAGACGTAGGATTGCGAACCCTATCGCCTACGTGGTGACGAAAACGGATGGCAATTGGAGGGCAGCATTGAGAACAAGGCAGGGACTGGCGTAGGTAGCGTCCGCGAAGAGTCTGCCCTTAACATGTTCCGCCAAATGGACTTGAAGGGACAAGCGCAGGCCGACACACAGCTCAAAACTGTCCATCAGAACACCATTAACACCATTAGATTCCATGAAGGAACTGACAAGTCTGTGCACACACTCAGCAGTAAGTTAATCCTCGGAGCATTAATTCATAGCATATATTGAATCTTATTCAGCAAGCGGAGTGGATGGCCGTGTCGTCATCTGGACCATTTGAGTGGGGCGTCAGCCACTGAGTCCGGTGTTCAAGTCAACAGGACCATAGAGATCTAGAGACAATAATCAAACCTCGACAATTTGTTTTAGTGTTGATCATTTTGTAGTCAAGTGCAATCAGCGGATGCAGGTTGCAGGTGATGTGAACCAGTAACCTAAAGTACTCCGGAGTAGCTGGACTGCTGGAGCTGCAGGTTGGACATACCAACCAATTCGGGATAAGCGTGGGTTTCTTAGCGTTACCCCGGATTTGCCGACGTCACGCTCGTAGGAACGCATGCTCCATCAACTGCTCGCTTTAATAACACAGGCTCCGCCTCGACGATGATGCCCTGGCCCACGGCACTACAATACAATGGTCGTATTTCTTGACAGTCTTTTTCCTGCGCTTGTTGCCCTCTTCAAGCTATGCAGCGTCTCAACTGCTCACGTGGTACCCTTTGACATCACCAAGACTCCGGAGGATAATAGGCCAGGAAGACAAATTTCTTCCGACCTCTTTGAGTCTCTTGAGGAGTTATCCCGCATAGTTGACATTGCTTACTGCATTGGAACTACCGGCGTTCAGAAACCGTTCCAGTGCCTCAGCCACTGTAGAGAGCTCAAAGGGTTCGAATTAATCAACGTGCGTCCTCACCGCAAAAAGCACTGGTCCTTTGACTTATGAACCTAGACATGGCACACAGGCTTCTTCCTCTCCGATTCTTGCGGCTACATAGCCGTCTCGCACCCACCCTCACCGAAGCGAATTGTCGTTGCTTTCCGTGGTACATATTCAATCCCAAACGCCATCGTTGACCTCTCCATGTATCCTCAGGAGTACGTGCCGTTCTCGCCAGGCAATAATACAGATGGTGATACGCCCAAATGCACAGATTGCTGGGTACACCTGGGTTTCATGAACGCATGGCGTTCCACCCGTACAACGATCTTAGACACCATCTCAACATTGAGAGACGAGTATCCCGATTACCCTCTAACATTGGTGGGCCATTCTCTCGGCGGTGCTGTTGCGGCTCTTGCCGGAACCGAGATGCAGCTTCGCGGGTGGAGCCCAGTTATAACGACCTTTGGGGAACCAAGGGTTGGGAACAAGGGCTTTGCGGACTATCTGGATGCCGTCTTCCATCTTGGCTCTGGCAATGGGAAGGAGTGGAAGTTCCGCCGGGTAACACATGTGAATGACCCAGTGCCTCTCATTCCACTGACAGAATGGGGCTATGAGATGCACAGCGGCGAGATATACATTTCCCGCGTCGAGCTTCCGTTCTCTATTGACGATGTCCAATACTGCCAGGGTGGGTCCGATAAAGACTGCATTTTTGGTGCGGAGGGGACGGGCACCACTTCCTCCACACAGGGGATGGGTTTTACCGGGCTTATCGATAATCAGCAAGTCCTCTCTCCTCCCCGATCGGTTCCGGAAGACGAGTCAGAGGATCAATCTTCGAATCCGGACCCCCAAACTGCCTCTCGTCTCACCTGGGGCATCATTCCACCCAGGCTCCGACTGTGGGAGTTGTTTTCTTCTCATCGCGACTACTTCATTCGTGTGGGTCTTTGCGTTCCTAGTGACTCACCAGGGAGGTGATAGTTTTGCCTATTTTGCTGTTTAGTCTGTGATGCTATTAAGACATGTAAATTTTTACTCTTGCTGATAATGAACCGTTATTCTGCCCAACAATCTTGCACTTAATAGCACACTAAACAGGGCCACACCCAAAACAGTGTATCAGCCAGAGCCCCTCTAGGAGCTGGTGTACGTGTTAGATAGTTAGGGCTTAGAGTAGTGTCGCTTGAGCTTCAGCCGGTAATCCATTCAGTCGGGTTGATCAATCAGCATTTCGCAATTAAGGAACACAATCAAAAACAGGCGCTAACCCATCAAATATAAACAGCACATGAGGTGTATGGAATCTGTTCAACGCGGAGTATCAACCAGTGACAAGGTACAAGGTAAAAGGTTCAGAGAAGAAGATAGCGACGCAGGACAGTCGTAAAAGGTGAAGGGATAAAAATAAGATAGAGTAAACAAGACAGAATAACAAAGACCTCAGATCCAGTACAACACGGTATACTGGTCGCCTCACTTTCCATGCTCCAGGCTAGGCACAATCACCGGTCCATACTTGACCACCTGTCCGAACGACCCATCCCCCTGCACCATGAAATCAACCGCAAGATTGAGCTTACCACTGCCACCAGGAAATGGCAGACCACCACCCTGCTGCCCATACATTGCCAGCGACATTTGACTCCCACCAATGGAATCCGGATCATAAGCGACGATGGCAATGTAATTCCGTCTGCCCATGAGCTTCTTATGCTCGCGCGCTTGGCCAGTCACGTCATTCTGGAAAATCTCCATCATGTCCTCCTTGGTGTCTGAGGGTTGGGACGGGGTGGAGCGATGGCCGTTTGCGGGGACATAGAGGGGCCTATTGCTCGAATGGAGCATTTTGATGATATATGATGGCGGAGAGCTGTTGACGACGGAGGAGGAGATGAGCTGGTACATTGTTTTGTGGTCTGAAGGGTGGCCGGGATCGTGGACGAGACCGGCGCCGCAGACGTTGACGGCGCCGGAGAGGAACGTCATTCGAAGGGATTTCTGGTGCGCGATGCCCTGGAGAGTGCGAATAAGGTAGGTTCTTTCAAGGTCCTTTTTATTCTCTATTAGTTGTTGTCTTTGTGTGGGTATTTGGGGGAGGGAACTTACCTTTGATTCGTGAGTCCATTGATCACGGAGTTCGTCAAGCAGATCAAACTCGCCGAACGGGCTCAGAATCCCACCCATAAGACCACTTTTGCCGACGGCGCGCTTGACCGAGTCAAATCCTGATCCGACAACATCCTTGGCTCCCACTACACCTGCAACAGAGCTAGTCACCTTACCGAGGACGTTGTATGCGCCGGTAACGGCTCGCTTGCCGGTTGTGAATGTCTGCGCGATGTGTTCTGCCGTTTCCAAGCGCGGGTAAATGAGGGGCACCGAGGTCATCCACAGGCAGTGCTGAACTGTGGGAGGGAGCATGGCAATTTTGGGGAAGATGCCTTGGTATGTGGGTCCAGCCAACACCTGGTGTTGGTTGCGCTCTGAGCGACAGTCAAGACCAACGAGAACCACGGCTGGTCCGAGGTATTTGACAAAATGCCAGCCCGTACCAGTGATTGTAAATAGATCGTGGTCGGTACCGACGTTGCGAAGAATGTCGAGTGTCGTGTGGTGCTGGAAAAGTAGGTACATTTCGATTCCTACCCGGCCAATGTTTTTGAACATATTAGAAAACTGCATATGCTCGGGATACGAGCCAAAGCCGTCGAAGCTACATATGTTAGGCCGCTACACACGAATCCTGATAGATAAGAACTCACATATCGTGATCGTCAATCTGACAGACATACGGAATCTGAGCAAATGACTCCCTCAAGTATGGCTGATCAAAGTGACTGGTGTAGTAGTGAAAGTATCCGTGAGACACGTCTTGCTCATGGGCTGCCGTCCAGGGCGCTGTCTTTCTAGCCTCTTTCCCTCGTATTAAGAGCCATTGCTTCAGTGAAGAGATCTCTTTCCACATCCGATCAGCGTAGATCTGGCCTCCTAGACACAACTGAGCATGGAAGCCGCCAATCTCAGTGTGCTTTTGCATGATGTCCTTCCACATGAGACCAGCTCCCCCAAGTCGAGAGCGCTCGTTCTCGTTTACATTGAGCGAAAAATCGTTGCCAGAGGTTGCAATAAAGCGCCAGCTTGGCTCGTGTTGACCGGCAACCAGGAACTCGTAGCGCGTGCAGCCAAGGTGCGAGGTGATGGCGTACGTCCATTTTGCTGGACCAGATTCGTCCATCTTGATGTCAACCTCATACTTGTAGAAGGTCCACCGTTGATGCGTAGAGATAGCCATCGCCTTTAATTGCCGTGGGTTCGGAGACAGGTCGACACTCTGATGGAGATGGATCGTAGGGGGCTGACCAGCATCTGTGACCAGAAGAATGGATCCGAACCATATACCGCGCTGGACATCCATGTTCGCATAGCGAAGATATGGACCAAAATATACTCCGTTGGTTGGCGCTACCTTGTACATTTCCACGCCACTACTCGGTGGAGGTCCGCTAAAGCCTGCTACTGCTGGAGACTGCAGGCTTTCAAAACCAGGTGTCATGGGAACACCAGGAGATGCCAGTGGCTTGCCAAACGCTGAGAAGCCTGGCGAAGCTAAGGGATGGGCACTGTACACACTTCCAACAGGGGACATCGGAGCCTCGTTTAGGTTTAGCGGTGTAGGCCCTTTTGGGAATTCCCACTGGGTGGATTGTGTAGGGAGGTGAATGTAGTAGTACTGCCCAGAGCTTGGGTCTAAATGCGCGATCCAGCCTTCTGGGAGTGGAGGCGGAGAGGCCGGGGGTAAGCCGGCAGCTGAGACAGAGCTGGCCTGTGCTTGCTGCGGCTGGAACGCAGGGTGCTGGTCCCGTTGGCCGCCATTCTGCACTTCGCTGGGTGGCTGTACAGCATCCTGCTGCGGTTGTTGCTGCCTCGGATTATTGGCGAATGCCGGATGGTCTTGAGCCGAAACCATGGGCTCGGAAGTTTCGGTCACCGCAGCTGTTGGAGCAGCTGCGGTAGCAGGGTGCTGCATAGCCGCTGGAGCCCGTTGGCTTGATGCAGCTGCAAGACGTTGTTTTTCATTAGGATAGCCTTGGGAAGCAGATGCTGGCCGCGGTACGCTCGAGTAAGCCGGAGGGGGTGAAGAACTGATGCGCATTCTGTCTAGATCCTGCTCGAGAGCATTGTTAGGACTTCTCGCAGGCTGTTGTTGAGTCTGCGGCACTTGGGGCGGAGCCGCGGCGGGATTCGGTGGGTAAGGACTCGCGGTAGGGTTTGGTGGCGGGACTGCTTCGGCGCCTTGATACACGGTGGGCGGCCCATGGGGATGGGACCCTGGTAGCTCCGTTGGAGTCCATGGCCGCTGGATAGGGTTCCTAGGTTGCTGTCCGATGTACTGTTCCGCTCTTTGCTGCGCCGCGGCGCTCTGAGCCTGTAGTCCGGTCAGCGTCGACGTGCCCGCGATCCCTGAGGCCGCATAGCGAGCCTCGATATCGGAAGTCGGGTGCTGCCCGGGTTCAACGATGGGTGTCTCTGGAGGCGGAGGAGACCCTCGCTCGGCACGGGTTGTTGAGGTGGAAGCAGTGGAGCTAAAGCGGTTGATGCTATGCTGTGGTGGCTGCAGATTTTGCGATGTTGCCGTACGAGACGCTGGCCTCGCGGTGGAGGGCTGCGGGGGCGGATAGTAATGTTGGTTATAGTCTGGATATGCCATGTTCTGCGGTTGACTAGCGACTGGAGGCCCCGGAGCCCGCTGGTTCATCCTAGCTAGATATTCTTCTCTATCGCCAGTTTCAACTATGGGAGACTCCGGTAACGGCTTGGGCGCATTTCCTCGTCGTTCGGCCAAGGTCGATTGTTTCGTCTCGCGGCCATCCCTGGGTCGCAAAGCGGGAGGATAATCAATCGGCGACAGTCCTCCTCCGCTAGAGGTCGGGGAGGTACTCTGTCTGCCCGCCTGGGCTATTGGACTCGAGCCACTCGAGCCTGAAACGCGAACATGTTGCTGCACCCATGGCCGGTCATCAGGATATGGTAGAGGAGCAGCACCCGGGGGAGCTGGCGAAGGGGTTTCCCGTTTGCTGATGCGCAAAGGGCCGATGACCGGGGACTCTGCCTCATGCTGCTGGGGGCCTTGTAGGAAAAGCTCCTCCTGGGAACGATTGTTCCCAGAGGGGTGGTTCATTGCGACGGAACTGTTTGTCGCTCGCGGCGATTCCAGCGAACAAACAGTATAGTAGTATCGAGCACCGCTGTATAATCAATAATAGGAGGGAAAAAGGGCAAGATTCCAGAGCTCAGGGGACGGAAAAAGGAGCTATCGAGGTGGGCTGAGATGCGGGGTGTTGGAGAGAAGCAGGCGTCAGCGTATGCGCAGGTAGAGTAAATAGCGTATACGCCGCCACTTGAAACCTAACGAACTCAAGCTGCGTCAGAAACAAGCGCAGAAGCCTGTGTCTAGCTTCAGAGCCCGATGGTGATTATGGCCATCATCACACAGCGAGCGAGCAGCAGATGCGATGGTTGGTTGGTTAGTCTGAGATACGCGCCGGACATTTGGCAGCGTCTTGGGGGCCTTCATTGGCCCAACAGACTACAGAGGAGAGACACTTTTGGCTGCAGATTGCCGCCCAGCAGCAAATCACACTTCAAAAGCAAGCGGTTTAGTAACGAGGTGGAATTAGTTATGACTATCTCCAGCGTCATTGATCGTTCTAGAGACAAAAACCTCGGATGTGTGGGTCGGCTCGCCCCGCAGCGATAACCAGTTGTCTCGGAGTAAGTGCGCAGAGTATCGCAGGGCATCAGGACATACATGCCTCGTGTAGGGTACATTTTCTAGAACGTGGACCACATAAGGCTGGGCTCATTACATTCGTTTCCCATCTCGGTTCACCCATAAGTCACCAGTCTACATCCATGGTTCGCTGCCACATCCGCCCAATTCACCTCGCGCATCTGCCTTCCGCTTCGCGAATGTTGCAACTGGCTTTCGCAGACAGCCTGAAGAATCGAGCTTGTTGTGGCCGCCTGGTATCCCAACTCTGCTTCCCCGAGATTTGCCAGTAGCTGCAAGGCTGTCACCTTGGCCTCGCTTGACGCTGTAACAGCGCCAGACAAGAAAAGAGGAAAAGTGAGAAATAGAGGGCCGCTATGACGACTGTGGACAACTAGTCTCGCTGCAAAGTGGAGGATTGCCTCCGTGTGGTGTTGAATCTCCCCTTCAAGCTCAATCCACTTAGGCATCTCTTGCCCACGCCACACAATCGAGAAGGAGAAAAGGAGGGACGTGTGAAAAAGGATAGATAGCTAGAAGCTAGAATCAGTTCTGGCCTCTCAATAAGCAAGATTGAAGCTCACCTGTTGGAAGATATGCTGGGATCCCTTGGATAGGTTCGGTTGATTATCCATGAGGAATCGAACTTCTTGCGATTTCCACAGCTGCCTTAACCCTCCACGCAGTGCTTCAAGCTCTCGATAAGCAGTTTCCATATCTGTGACGCCCAACGACCTCACCTCGGCGGCGAAGAGTCCGAGGCGTGTCGCTATGACGAAGCACTCGCGGTACACGCACGTAAGTAAGGGCTGAGCGTCATAATCTCCATGACACATCACTCCTGTCGTTGCCAACCCCACAGGGTAGAGAAGGGACTCGGCCTTGGGAAGCAAATGACTCGCAATCGCTGCTTTTATATACTCTCCCGATCCAGCGCCGCTAAGAAGAGCATATAGATCGACTTGGCAGATCAACCAGATGACAAGAGGATATCTCTCACGCTCGGCGACAGATTGTCTCAATAAAGATAATTGGAGTAATCGGGACATATGATGGGACCAGATGTTTGATGTGTTGCTGGGTTTTGTATAAGCGATCTGACATTGTCAGTATTCAGGCTTGGCCGGAGTAGGCACGGGCTACCAACCTGGTAGACAAGGAGGAGAAAGTGAGTCAAAAATAGCCCATCCGATAAAACGTCATCGCAGTTTTGAAGACTGCTCTGGAGGGAGGGAAGACCATGGTCGTAGTATTGGAGGGCATCTATGTAGTGAGCATTTCCCTGATGGACTAGACTGAGAGCTGACACGGCCATCATCACGTGGAGAAGCTATCATCATGTCGTTAGGATTCATGCACCCCAAGCAAAGCACTCGGCACCACCCACTGGAGGGAAATTGGAAGCCTCTTGCTCAAAGATGTTCGCCTCCATGTAGCCGTGGCCGCCAGGAATCAATTGCAGCCACACAACGTTTTGGAAATGATCAAAGAGCGCCATGTCGTAAGGCTCAAAATCGACAGACTCGGATACCTGATCCTCTGAGATATCTTGCAACGAAGTGTACATCATCCCGGTTGGGATGGAGGGCAAATCAGATTCCGGGGATTGCGTATAGCTCCGACGACTGGGATACGCTGGCTTTCTGGAATCCCGAAACTGATTCAGGAACACAACATTGGGGTCCTCGGATGTGCTGACGTCGTCCATTGGATCAGAGCTGCTGTACTCGGACAGTGGGCTCGAGTAACGGTTGCTGGGCACTGTTTCAAGCGCTTCCTCCGTATACTCTGGGAGGCGCGCAAAGCTCTCCGGTACAACAACAACATGATATGTCCCAGGCGCTGACGCCTGTGCTTTCTTTTCCCGGTCTTCATCTGACGTGAGCCTCGAGAAATCGGGGAGTAGGTCGTAGGGGTATGATTCCGAAGGTGTTAGGCGCTCTCTCCTGGGCAATGTTTTGGCTGCTGAGGTGAAACAATACCGATTAGGGAACAGGTCAAAATAGCGATCCGGATTACTCACGGTCCCAAACCACATTTCCTTTTGTCTTGACATCGGGCATACGCTCCATCACTCGGCGAGTGTCATCTCGGAAACACAGTCGTGGCTGGTAATCGCAAACATGGCCAAGCCGAGCGCATTGCTGGATATTCATGTTAAAACACACGTAGAAATGCAAGGTGGATACTGAACGCACATTGCATTGCGGATGGACCTCATCGCATTTGACTATCGGCCATCAGTACATGGCTGGATCAGATGGCACGAACTGGGTTTGACTCACTTTTGCGACTCTAGATACGAGACGAAACGCCCACGTCAGTACGCCCATTCGGTTGTACTCAGCTGAATATAGCAAGAAAGAAGGATATGGCTCACTCTACAGGTCCTGGAGAATCGAGCTTGGTTAGGAGGGAGCGTGTCAAAAGAAGACTTGGGAATTGCGCCATAAGACGTACCAACACCCAGTCCGAGATCGTGGCGGAAAGCGCAAACGAGGCTGTATAATCGCCGCTTTGACAGCTGTCGGTGCACCGCCATGGCGGCTCAAGGGCGTCACATCATCTTTAGGTGCAATGGTAGGCAAGCGCAAAGGGCGCTTCCTCGAGGACTGGCCTTTGCGGGAGGACATCTCCAGGTTGATGATTGGCCTGAGATGGGGTTATAGTAAGCTAGGGCGGAGCTCTGGGATGGGTTAGAATGGTTCAAAGGAATGATGGAGTGCGATTGACAAGCTACCGTTAAGCATATATATAGTATGGCACTAGAGCCTCAAGAGCCACGTGTGGGCGATGGATGATAGCTCTCGGCCGGGCCCTGCCCTGATTGCTTTTTTTCTTTTTACTTTTAGATCGTACGCAATTGGAAATTGGAAGCGAAAAACAGTAAGAGGCAGATCAGAAAGAGATCGAATGAATCGCGAAGATAGGTCCTCAGCTGGGGGACCAGCCAGAACAGAAATAAGCACGCCAGCATCACGTACTCCGTGGAGCTATCCACGATGAGACTAGGGGAGGCAACAAAAACAGAAATTAGACCAGAAAAAAAAGGGAACAAGGGGATGCATGAGACTCAATCCCGGTAGGGTCTTGAAGAAGTGCAGCCATATTCCAGCCTGCCACAGCCTAGCCCGGCTGTACGAAGGGGAACGCCGAAATACGAACGGAGGACGAGAAAAGTCCAGCCAATGGGATCGCGTCGGAGGAGAGAGCGAGCCTGCGCGCGATGCAGCGATTCGTGCGGGTCGATTTGGGGGGATCGAGAGAGAGGGAGAATAAACTAAGACCAAGCACAGAGTCTGTGCCCGGTGCAGCTGCCAACCATGTGGGTTCCTCATCGAGTCCGACTCTGATGATTGATCTCTTCAAGGCCTGGTCCCCATTCCCCCATCGCTGCTCGTCTCTGCTCATCTCTCGCTCTCTGCCTCTCTTTTCTTTTTTCTTGCTGCCGTCGGGCTGCAAGATCGCAACTGCTCAAGTCTCAGCCTACCTGTGGCAAAAAATAGAAGTCTCATCTTGATCCTTCGAAACCTTCACGGGCCCGGTCACATCTCGTCCCATTAATCGGCCTCTGGTACGGTGCATGCCTCTCTCCATCTTCTCGGAGCCGAGGGGAGTCAAGGGACGCACTAGTTGGCTCTTTGTCTAGGGTTCGAGTTCTGGGCGGTTCACACGGCTATGTCCTATCTCTCGGCTGGCCATATCAGTGCTCTACTACCCGCTGGATGTCGGGGCTTGGAGGCTTGGAGGCTTGGATTGTATCTCCACGATGGGTTCTGGATCCGGCCCTGGCCGCCTCGCACTCTCGCTCTGCGCTAAGCCTGCCATGTGCCAGTTATAAATGGGACTACCGATGGGACTAGTAATTTAGCGACCCAGAAAGTCGTTCTAACTTCTGACTTCAGATTATCAGCATCTGTAGTTTTGCCGTGCAGACTCGTGCCTCTCTCCAAGACTCGCCTGGCCCGGCCTGGAGCACCCAGGAGTCAGGGTGAGGAAAAAGCAAAGAGAGTGCGAGGTGCAGGACACCATAGTCCGTCGGCTTATTGAAGCCGACCTCAATGTCGCCCCCTCGGCAAGCACCGCTTGTGATTCGCTAGCGCCTGCATGACTGGTCTGACTCGGATGTGAGGGCAATAATCATTGTACTTGTCGCACTCTATCGTAATTAAGGATATTGGTCAGAAAATACTAATCTACACTGCGGTCGAAGCCAGCTTTAGAGCCCGACACTAACTCCAGGAACAGAACGGACCGCAGGAGTCGGCTGATGAACCCTCTTCTTCGCTTCGCGCCCTGCCCAAGTCCCACGTCGGGTGACACTGACGCCGCTGATAGGGCCCCTGCTGTTCCGGCTCTAGGGAACGAACCACTGGCAGCGAAACAAACCATTCCCCTTAGCTGCAGGCCCGTATCCCCAGGAGGCTGGCTGAAAGTAATCCTTGGAGCACAAAGTTTCCCCAGAGTCCCAGACATTTTCAGCTGCGTGATCGGCGTTCAACTCTGTTCAAGGTTCGTACTTGTCAACCGTTAAGAACCGCCCGAAACCTTGTCGCCTTTACTCTGGTGCCAACTGTCTGATCACCTGATCGAGTACCTGCCTGACGGGCCCAGATCTTTCTTCCTTTCGCCAGTCATCGATGGACGTTCGAAGTCCCGGGTCTATCCCCCGTGCCGTTTGCTGGCAGAGCTTGACGTATGAGGCCATCGCCTCTGCACGTCCCCTTCGGATTGCCTCGATAGACAAGTCAATCTCGCAAGAGAGCAACTCCCCTGTCAGCGTAGCCAAGATCTCGTGGATTTCGTGTATATGATTAGCTTCGCTGTCCCCCTTGGAAGCCCATGTGCTTAATTGGGTGAAGAGCAGGCGCAGCTCTTCGTACAAAGAAAGCTGCACTTGTCTTCCTCCGTGCTTCATAGCTCTACGAATGCTTAATCTCAATTCGACTAAATAGCCTTTGAGGACTGTGCGACCTACGGAGTGATGATTCTTTTATTAGTCCACTGAGATGAAACATCATAAAATAAAGGAGGGAGGCTCTTCTCACCTTCGGGGTGTGCTTGCATCGTCGAGCTGAAGCACTGTAGGAGACATTTTACGCAAGCCGCCAGCGTATTCTCCAGAGTTTGTTTTGTCCCCTGTCCGCCGCCCGAGTCAACATCCATGGGATCGCCTGCATCGTCAATGTCATCTAGCACTTTGGAAACGACGCTGATTGCTTCAGCTGTGAGATCGAGGTCCTTGCGTGCTTGTGCGACTCCACCAAGAGCAATCAGGCCATGTGGTCGATATGCAGTGTTATTCCGGTTTGCCTCTCGAATCGTAATCGTCTGCGCGCAGATCAGCCCGTAGCTCGTAACTAGCCAAGTTGCCGAAAATAAAACAGGTCGCCGACCACATAACAAAAAGCAAAAAAAAAAAGGCGCAGAGATTCATCATTTAATCTTACTTACCCTCATCAATTCTCCCAGCTGTGGCTGTTCCAGCCACAATTTCCTGGCTTGGCCCGCAAATTGTACAAATGCCTTGAGCACTTTTTCCTTCCCATCCCAGGTCTTTCCAGCCAATGCCCGCTCTAGAACAGGCCATAAGTACTGACTTGTGCTCAGATCGATCTCCGAGTCCAGTGACGTAATGGCGTCTGCGATTGCCAAAGCTGCAGTGTGTTTTATCGCCCAGCGAGCTGAATCTAGGTTATCCTTGACAAGATCCGTGATTTCCTTGACGTACAGGGATACAGCCCGGTTGCCGCCCACGTTGTCCTGCCACGTTTTGTCAAACACCTCGCCAACATGCTCATCCAGGTCATGTTTTGCAACGAACACAAACGGCAGTGCAGTGGACGCAAACGCCATGAAGCGATCATTCGACAGCTTGGAGGACGAATGCAGGATCTCGGCAGAAATTACCCGCTGATTGGCATCTTCAGCTGTGAGGTATAGAGTTTTGGCATGCTCTATCGTTTTTAGAATTTCGTCGTCCGAGGCGAGGCGCATGAGGTAGCCAATGGACGAGCAGTATGATGCACTGACAGTGTCATTCCTGTCCACGACGTATTTCCCAAGGAGCTGGATGAACCGGTCGGCGTAGGGCTGGAAGAGGACTGTCCGGATGCTTAACAGTACTAGCACACGGCTGCACCCGACTTTTGATGGGAGGCCAACGGCCGAGCGAAGCACGCCTTCAAGCTTGGGTGCGAATTCCTTCATGCTGTTGTCGTCTAGCATATCGATCAAGTATCGCTCAATCACTTCCATCATTGGAGATGTGCGAATGCTGGAAAGCCTCATCTTGTCTATATCTTGACCAGTTAGCCCATACTTGTCGGCGTTGAGATGGACGTAATTGACAGCCTGTGGCTCCAGGGAGCTGAGGCAGTTCAAGAACTGCTCTATGATGCCAGGGACAAACGGCCGCAGCGAATTTCCAGGGCCCTTCTTGATCATTTGTATGAGAGCCCCAAGAGCGAAACCCTGAACATCCTGCACGCTAGATTCCATGCCTTTATCACTTAGTAGGAACGGTATCGTGCTTTCGAGCATGGTTCTGACTCGTTTTGTGTTATGATCACTGGTCTCTAGGCTGCGAATGACAGATCCAGTGATTGTCTGGCAAAGCTTCAGAGCAGACACTCGAACACTCTCCTTGATGTCATCAACGAGCTTAAATGCCTTGGTAAAAATTTCATCCACGTATTTCGCATATACATCGGGCTGTTGTCCTTGAATTAGATCCGCAATTGCAGCACAGCTGGCCTGTCGCATTCGCCATTCCCGCCCGGCCAACATGCTCTTTAAAAGATCAGTGATGATCTCGTCAAAATGGGCACTGACGACCGCATTTGGATCCTTAACCAAGGACAGCCAGATTGTGTTCATAGAGCGCTGCACATTCGGGTTCGGATCGAATCGGTAACGAAACAGCTTTGGATAGATCTTGGTGTTCTTTGCTAGATATCCATTGATGCTAGAGTCGGAGAATATGCTGCTGATACCGATTTTACTGAATGCCGCACGGCTTGTCCAAAGCGCGTTGTTGGATGCCAGCGACATAAATCGGTACACGAGGGTTGGATCGCCAGCCTCAGACGCGAGGTTCATAATGTCCTTGTACGTATTGACAGACGAGCCTCCACCAGTCGGCAAAGCTCCTGGTTCAAAAAGCTCGGTGTCTTCACTGACTTTACCTCCGCCGAGGTTCGCGCTGCTCGCTGTGAAAGAGTCCACAAGATCACGAACCAAATCATCCTTGAGATCTCGGTCGCCCATTCCGTACACCAAGCTCAAGCCTTGAGCTCCAGTTTCCTGAACCATCTCGTCACGATCGCTCAGCAACCTGGCAAAAGTAATCTGACATTTGCGTAAACGGCCTTGTACCTCTCCTATATGGCCACAATTTTTCACCAAGCAAAGTAGCCATATGGCAGAGGCTTTCTTAAGGGACGGTTTTGATGCACGGCAATCTGTAACAAGCTTATCGCACACATCTGCGAGGACCAATACTGGAATCTTGTTTTTAGGAAGCTGCTCGTCGACATCAAACTCCGGAACTAGTGATTTTGAATTCCATCCGGCAACAGCATCACTCAGTGCCTCACCCACTGTAAAGTGGACTTCTGGGCTTCGGAGTTCATGTAGGCTATAAAGAGCATCAAGCAATTGACTAAATTGTGGAGCATCTCTTGGGAAAGTGAGAAAAAGCCGTCCAATGGTTGAAATAGCAATATTACTTTCAGCCTTCGCATCTTTCAAAAGCTTATCCTTCACCGTCTCCCATTCATTGTCGGTAAACGTGGTTGGAGGCAAAAGGCCGGACAGACTTAGTTGCCCAATAGCTGTCTGGGCGGCTTGTCGGAGGAGAGAGTCGCGCGAGGTTTCACTGATAGCAAAGACAGCCTTGACAAATCCATTGAGTTGTGCTTCGAGAATTTTCCCTTTTGCGCGACGGAGCGCAAACCTGCTATAGACAAATGACAATGCAAGAATCGCTCCTCGAACTTTGAGGACCCTCTCACCAACCGCTGACTCCCAGGATCCGGCCGTAGCCGACAGCTCTGTTGCTAAATCGGCCAGGTCATCCTGCGAAAAGGCAGGATGAGTTGCCAGAATACCTATTGCGCGAGCCGCTGTGTTCTGGGCATCCTGGTCATTGCTGGACAAAGTTGCTTTCAACGAGAGCGCCTGGGGAAGGAGCCACTCGACCGAGTTGTTAGCAGCCAGCGAGCAGATACTGACAAAGTGCTCTCCACATGTTCTCCGGCCCTCCCCATGCCCATCAATGAGGCCCATCAGGGTAGACTGCAGAAATCTCCCGACCTTGTCTAGCTCGTTCGATTGCATATGCCTTTTCAGAGCCGCTCGCGCCTTCTCATCTGATGCGAGCATCAAGTCAAGTTTCGTTTCCCAGTCTTGTTCTACTTCGATCTCAACACCGGCCGCCAAGAGCGACTTCCAGAACAAGATATTGCGAAGAAAAGTCATGGCCGGGGCAAATGAGTCCCTGTATCGGCCGGAGAACATCCCAAACTCGTGGTTCTCCGGCACCACAGTGAAAAGCAAAAAGTTTGTAGCTTCAATGAAACTTGGAAAGTCGTAGTACGAGACTATTTCAGCTGAAGAAGCCGTCGTCTTATTCTCCATGGTCGGATTCATCAGCCTATACCAATACGGATGGAGGCCTTTTTTTCCTTCTTCGAAGATCTCCTGGCGCTTGTCGGTACCACCTGCAACGGCCATGAGATCGACCCAGCGTGCAACAACATTGCTGAAAGGCAAAAATCGGTTTGCAAACCGCACAGCTGCATACTGTGGGCCACGCACGATCCTGCACCCAGTTTCTTCATGGTCTCCTCCTGGATATGTCCTCATCTGAGAAAGCAGAAAATGGCTTAACTCCTTTTGAGACTCGGCGTCCCCAACATCTATTGACGAGTTAAGGATGCTTCCGAGAGCCTGTTCGATGCTGACAAAGAGCTGAGGGCCTGAATCATCACAGCTTAGTGACGTGAATAGCCATTTGATTAACTCGAAATAAGAGACTGTCTCATGCCCATCACTAAACTTGAGATCGGCTTTGGGAACAACAATCCCGATGCTCTCATAGGCAAGAGCTCGTAAGCTTAGATCTGTAGCGGGAAGCCGCTGTCCGCTGGCTCCTGGACTGGGCCATCCTTGGGATCGAATAAAATCCATTAACCCTGCAATGACTTTTGGGGCCATCTGCCTAAGATCAGCTTGTGACCCCATGCGTACCACCCAGGTAGTAAAGTTGAAGATCTGGGTTCGCAGCTTGGAAGCCTGCAGACCTTGCGAAGCTCTCGCTGAATCTGATAAGAGGCCATCTTCGATCAACCGAATCACGTTACCGGTGTCTGTTGTGGCCGTGACTGATTTCCCTAAGAAGACAAGAAGCTTAGTTTGCAAGGCAGGACGCGCCGGGCGAGCCCCATCCGGTGTGCCAGCACCGAAGTATAGTTGATAGAGCTGTTGCACGACATCCGGGTTCTCAAGGTCTGGTATGAACCTCTTCAGAAGTTCTTCAGCAAGATCAGACAAGCGAGAGTTACTGTCTGCAGATGCAATCATCGCGGGAATCAAGCGTTCCGAATCACTAAACGCTCCACTAGAGATGAATCTCACTGCCCGCACTTTCGTTTCCGTTAAATTCAACCCTCCTTCTCGCGCCGGGTCCCATGTTTCGGTTACAGGCGCGTCTTTGTTCAAAAACTTGTGCTCCGCTGGGGATAGACCTGGACACGTAAATGTGTCCTTTTCAGACGTAAGAAGCAACAGTTTTGCGAACCAATGAGAAAGGAATTGGGTATCCTGGTCTGTAAGCCCTAAACGAGCCTTTAAGTTCAGATCGTCTGGGCTATCCTTTGGTGGAAGCTTCAATAATGGCAGCAGCCGCAACACCAAGTTGAAAACAACGGCGCCTTGATTTGCAGAAGTCCCGATCTCAGAGATGCCCTGCAGCAGCGGTACCAAAATCTCGACCCTGGCATCAGAGCCCAAGCGGTCAATACCCTGCTGCAAATAGATCAAGTCAAAATGCCTGATGAGTTGCGCTTTCTGTTCCTTGAACTGCTTGAGTAGCGCTGTAACGGGGAGCTTGATTGCGGGGGCCTTGACTCTGGTGTTGATATGCTGGCAAATGGAAATCACCTTGCCGCGTACTGCGTGGCTGTCCGCGCCCAGTTTCAGCAACAAGGGAGCCAAATATGTGCCGAGGAGTGATTCCAGCTTCTCATCTGTATCTGCTAAGGCGATTCTAAGCTCGACCTTGGAGATCAAGCTAAGCTCCCTGGCCTCCGCGCTGTTGCTCTCGGACATATTGGTCGTTTAAAGCAAAGGATGGGCTCTAATTTCAAGCATTGAATGACACAAGAAGCACCTTGAGAGAAAGAACAGCTAGAAGAAACAGAAAAAAAGGGTCAGATGTAAAGTCGCCCCCAAGCCAACGTGCAGGTAGAAGCGCTCAACGTCAGCTGTAGTGGACCTACGCCCGATAGGAACTAGACGATGGGGCCGCCCGATTAGTCAGGATCCAGGTACCGGTACAGCCGCTCCTGGTATTTAAGGCCACGATCAGCTATTTAGTTCCAATTTCTATAAACATTGTCTCATCGTGTCCGTTCATTAGATAAAGTTACCTGATAGGCAGATGATAAAAGATATATGAGTAGTACGGATGATAGATCAGATCTGTCTTGAAGTGTGGTCATTACGTAGGATGGGTTGGCCCAACCTACCGTCCATTAGTCGATATTCTTCGCTGCTCCGCTGCCTCGGCTCTCAAAAATCTGGCAACATCACCGTCGGCGCTCAAAGAGCCATTTGTAGGTTGCTGTTGTCTCGGGCTGCCAAACAGACACTGCCACAGATCGTCCTTTTTGACCAGTTCGCCACCGTACGCCCCGCCCTCCATCAACTTAGCCAATGGCGCATCTTGCACCTCCAAGGAGTTGGCAGAATCGATAGCTACCTCGCTAAGATCCTCAGCCATATTGCCGTTCACCCCATTATCCATACAAGGGGATGAAATAGCCTTCTGCTCCCGCTCTTTCTGGATAATATGATCTAGGCGGCGAGACACCGAGATGTCATAGATCGATTTCTCGACGGTATCGGAGATTAGGTACATCCAAACGGTAGTCGGTCGATGCTGCCCGATACGATGCACCCTAGCAATAGCCTGAAGTTCAATCGCCGTGTTGATCAGGGGCTCGCAGAGGAAGACATGAGTTGCATTAATCAGATTGAGGCCAGATGCATGTGCTTTGGCATGCAGAAGAAAGCATTCAATCTACACCAATTAGTCTGGCGTTCGATCAGAAGTGGAATGGTGACTAACCCCAGGATCCTTCTTGAACTTCTCTATGCCGTCAGATTCGTCGACACTGCTATACCCAATTTTGAAGCGCTTGAGCGCAGTGCCGAGATAATCAAGGAAGCCCTTGTACTGAGAAAAAACAATAGACTGAGCGCCAGGGTCATGTTCCCGTAACCACAGAATATGGCGTGCAAGGGTATCGATCTTACTTCCAAAAGAGGCTTTCAGGTCTATATTCTTGATTTCATGCAGAGTCCCCGACCCTATGTCAGTGTAAATAGAATTACTCGATTGTTGCTCGAGCTCAATGTTTGACGACGGCCTCTCTTCTTGAACCACAAACTCCTGAGGTTTATACGTGATTTGATAGAAGTCATTGGCGCCCAAGCGTTTTTTGCACACGGGGCAAGTACGGTGCTGGCGCCACCATAGACGCAAACAGTCTTTGCAATACTTATGGCCGCATACCGTTAAAACACCTGTAATAGTCAGCTACTATGTTGGGCCATCTAGACAGAAAAGTTGCAACAACCCACCAATCTCAAAACTGCACTGGCATATGATGCAAATTTTCGAGTTCTCGTCCGGGTTTGATTCATCTCGTAGATGGATAAGATAGCGGCCCTTAGCTTTCAGAGAAGATATCTTCTCGTCCATGCCCTCTTCTTGCTCAAGTTTCTCAGCAAAGACCTTATGGTCAACAGGTTTGCCAGCACTTTCTTCGTCGTACGGCGCCACAGTATCAGAAATTTGCTGCAGTTGGCGGTAATACTCCAAGCGGTTGTTCATAGTGTCTCGAAACATCTCTACTTCTTTCTCCAAGTTGGACGCAATTTTTGTCTGCTCGGTGGACATGTCCGTGACATTTTTGAGCACATTTGTAAGTATTTCAAGCTCAGCACGCGCTCTTACACTCCCATCATTTGCTTGCCATTCGAGCGATGATGCAAGACTGCGAAGCTCGGTGATGGCTCCACGCAGGGAGCCAATGTCGGGGCCAGGCTTTACTTCGCTCCGTTTCTTCATGACCTCAAGATATAGTGTGGGAGAAGGCCCCTCTCCTTTCTGCGCTTGTGATAACGCTACCTTGACTTCATGGGCAATGAGTACATTCTTTTGCCCTGTTAGAGAATCGTGACGATCGGCAAATAATGCACGGAGTGCTTCCATGTAGACATACATCTCATCTTGATGCTTTGTGGACTTTTCGTACTCGTCGCCCTCGAGCTCGGACTCGTCCTCTTGATCTATGAGTGCTTGTGAGAGGAGCTCAACCATTTTCTGACGCCATTTGTTGTATAGGCTAGCATGGTCGTTCATCATATCACAAAAGTCCTCAAGTCGCTCGAACACCCGACGAGCTTCGAGTCCTTTGCTGTACAGCTGGAGCTTCATACCTGGAATAGTCACGAACGCCTTTTTGCTGGACATTTCCTTGATTCTCTTTACAAAGCGCTTGGCTTTCCGGGAAATTTCGGCCAGCATTTCTTGTCGAATTAGCTTGGCTTTCGCATACGCTTCCTCTTCCAATCTGGTCATCGCCCGGAACTCCTCGGACTCGGGCTCGGTAAGTTTTGGATCAGATTTCACCTGATAGTAAGCGTTTCCAGTGAAGAATATAGCAATATGCTCAACCTCCAGCGCAGCACGTAGCCTCTGGCGGAAGACATGGAATCGACTGTTCTTCTCAGTTTCTTCAACTTCATCATCACTCACGGACGATCTTTCCTCTCGCGTTCCGTTAGCCAGAGGTGTCGGCTGCTTCTTTCGTTCTATTTGCAACCTCTCCCGGCATTGCTGAACGATGTCGCTTGCGCGATCTAAGGAGACCTTCCAGAGGTCAAGAGCTTCGCGTTTACGCTTGGCGTTTTCAAGTAGTTGACCACGTCGAAGTTGTGAGAGGAGGAGAGAGCGTTCCTCCGCGTGTATAAGGGCATCATTTTGGTCAATCATGACCTCCAACACATCATTGACCGATCTCAAAGGACCGTTTCCAGCAGCAAACCCTCTGCGTCGGCTCCCAGTGGAATAGAGACAAGACTGTCGAAGCTTAACAAGCCAGCTCCGCATCCTGTCTATTACCGACAAATCATTCGGATTCCAATCATTGTTGCGAGGTGATCCTGAAATATCGAGTCCACAATCCTCACACATCTCCTCGTAGAGCTGTCTATAACTTTGCTCTTCCACTGCGGTAAAGGGCACAGTAATAACAACCCTCTTTTGTGGTGGCAAGTGTAACTCTTTTCGAACGAGGTCTTTGCTATGCCTTAGTGTGATCGTATTGACGATTCGCGCCAAAATAGGTTTGAATGTAGCTTCACATAACCTTCTCCATACAGGCCCGCAGAAAGGCTCATACTGAAGAAAAAGCAATAGTCCAAGTAGATCGGTGATGTCCTTTCGGAGCGGTGTCCCGGTAACAGCCCACGCTATCTGGCGTGGAATGAGTCGGGAAACCTTTGCTGCATTGCTGACGCCACTTTCGATCATCTGTGCTTCATCTAAACACACCCGCCACCATGAAACCTTGACCAAAGGCGACTTTCTGGGCTCGAATCGCTTCTCATGGCGAAGATCTCTTTTAGGGGCGGACCCAGCATAATGTATCTCGCGGGCCAACACATTGTACGTGGTGAGCACGACATCGTTATCGGCCATCAGCTCGAGTAGCTCCTGATCTGACAGTGTTTGATGCCGTTGAATGCCGGTGTAGTGGAAAACTTGAAGTTTCGGGGCATGCAGCTCAAGCTCCTGTTTCCACTGTTCCAATATGACTGGCGGCGTAATAATTAGAGTTGCTCCAGAGGGCCTCAGGCTATCACTTCCAGCGCCCACGAACGTTTCTTCGGGACTCAACATCCGACGATTCAGACACATAAGACTGATCATCTCAACAGTCTTTCCTAAGCCCATTTCCTCAGCCAACACCCCGCCCCTGAGATGGTCATCTACATTATACCACTTAGAGAGGTCTCTCGTGACGATCATGTACAGATGGCTAGCAAAGCAGACCTCCCCGTCAGCGTCGGTGATTTGTTGGAAAGACTCTGCCAGGCCGGTCTTCGGATGATGTTCCAGCGGCACCACCTGACCGTCCGATTTGAGTTCCTTTCCTTCTCTATTCAAAAGCCATCGAACCGCTCGTCGTTGAAAGGGGAAAAGTTCGCATTCTGTGGTATCGCATATAATAGGCGCTGAAAGCTCGGGTGTGTTCGGCGGGACGTGGACATTGTTGTAGAAATCCCGAGGCGTCCAATCATCTCCTCTCGCCGTGGCCCAAGCCCTGCGTGTCCAATGGATGTCGTAATCCTCCTCCTCCTGCAGCACGTACCTAGAAAATGCCGCCAAGGCAGCATCAGGTAATTTCTGGTAGTCGGCCAAATTAAGGGAGTCCTTCCAAAGAACTACTGTTTCAAACGCAAAGGACTTGCGATTTGGGAGATACCGAAGAGTAGACTGATAGCACACAGCCGGTAACTTCGCCGTATGATAGCGATCTGCACACATCAAACCGCCGGCGAGAGCCAGGTGCTTGCCAAGATCAATGATAGCAGAATCGCTGGACGTATAAATGAACACCGTCTCTCGTTCCTGAATTGTTTCCAACTCTAGAACGACGTAGTCGTTTGCTGTCTCTTCTTTCTCCACACGACTCGATCTAGTGATTTTGACAAAGACAGGCAAGTCATGTGCTGCTCCAGTAGAATCACCACCTTCATCCTGAGAGGGAGGTGGGTGTGCGAAGTCCTGCAAGCTCATTAGCGAACAATTCACCTAGCCAATTTGCAAGCATATACATACCAAATGCAGCTGACACCGTGCTAGAGGAATGTAGCCAGTAGGAACAAGCGACTCTGATAGTCCTTGTATATCCCGCAAGCTTTGGGCTTTCGGGTAGGTTCTGCGGCGTTTAGCGGCAGGTTCACCACTATCTTTACCCATATGGCGCGTGAAGGCATGGGCCAAAGTATCAGGAACGGTGCCTGGGAACCGAGGAATGCAATCAGTAACGGGTTCCTAGCGGAGTTGGTCTATACATGCTGTACCTGGGTAAAGAACAGTCGCCTTTGCCACAGCCATCCCGCCAGCTTCCGTCCGCTTTTGGCGATTGTGAAGAAGAGAAGAAGCCCCGGGGGCGATGGATGCCATTGTATCTATCGGTAAAGATCACGTGCTGATAAGCTTATTTGAGCTAATCCCCATCTAATCTAGACCCTCGCTCGGGGCAGAGATTCCACCAATGACTGTAGCTTATTTACATGCTCTTCTATGCAGTTAGGTCTGCGTATCCGAAACAACAGTGCCGTTCACTGCCCGGACAGACCGTTGATAGAGGCTTCCACCAGCGTCGCTTGCGATGGTAGTGCTTGTGTCTCCGGACGAAGTCGAGTTGCTATTATTTGCTGTTGATCGATAGGAGGATTGACCCCATTGCGAAACGTCCAGATGTAACGGACCCGAGGTAAGAGAATAAGTCGATACACCGAGACCACCACCACTCGAGTCAATTTCAAGTCCTCTTCGCAGCCAAGCATCAATGGTAAGGCCACCTTTAACATCGCCGTAGGTAGTGTTCACTAGTAGCGGATATTCAAAGCTGACTTCGCCCAAGCCGTCGCTATTCCCAAGCGGACCAAACGATGCCGTTCCCGACGTGTGTTGCACATTCTTTTGGCTCAAGCCCTGCTGATTCAACAAACCAATATTAGAGAACGAAAGATTTTGGCTCCACAGAAAGTCAGTAGACATTATCGTAATGGTCCTTTCCGCAACCACCGAGTATGATAACGAAAAGTTTCCACCAGTACTGTTTGAGCCAAAGTCTCTCGTAGCGGTAATGGTAGGTGCAGGTGCTATAATCTCAGGTTCTTGCCCAGAACTTGCAGTGAAAGGTGATTGTCCATCAGCGTCATCGACCAAGTAGAGAAATATATTTCCTGAGACAACCCAGTAAAAGCCGACTTGATTCGAAAGCGTAGCAGTCCCATTACTTGAAACGTCTAGTCCCACGATTCTAATCTCGAAAGAATGATATGAACCATCTGAAAGGAGGGGCAAGAAAGGCGTGATGTCAATCTCCGGTGCTCTCAAATCAAATGCATCAATTCCAACGATTGGGCGCCAGAACCCTGGAGACACACCACCGGTAAATATGATAGGGAAAGGCCAGACAACACCAGCAAGGAGATCGTCGATATAAAGCTGGATTTCTCTAAACGGAGAATATCCGTAGAGTTGGGCGACACTATCGTCAAAGGTCTCTGTATCGGACGAAAACACATTGGACCACCAGAATTCTTCCTCGGACTGGCCACATGCGGAGATCGACACAAGTGCACGAGATATAGGTGAATTAAACCTGTAAGATACTTTGGCTTGTTGTGAAGGGACGTTGAACGCACTAGATGAGTTGGTTCCGGAGCTCTGCGAAGATATTGGGAAAACGACGTCCGGGGTTCTGACATTGTTCCCGTGTGAGAAGTGAGCTATGACAGTGACATTGAAAGAACCGGTGTAAGTGTCGTCGATCAAGTTTCCTAAGTCAAATATGATCTTCTGGGGTTTGTTTTACAATACGTTATACTGTGACAAATCTTTGATATAGGACCAAATGATTCCATCCGCCGTGGGCTCCGCGGTTGATGTTCGAAATACTTCGACGTCCCCGAGCCACATATGTGCTAAGCGGTCAAACTGTCGGCCCCTGGAAGTGACCGTGAGATTGATTCGAACGTTATCAAAGTTGCAGCTTGGCGGTTCGTAGAAGCCTAAAACGCACAAATTAAAGTCGGCATCAATCATGGAGAATGGGATGGCCTTACTAACGAACGACTGGCCGTAACTGTAACCAAATACATGATTTACGAGTAGGACATCCTCATTACATGAGGATCCATTTGGGTGGTTAAAAGGCACAGGCTGATATACCTGGAAAACTTCAAGGACGGCCGAAGACGGCAAAATCAAACGGGAGCAAAGCCATATAGCAGTCCACAAAATGAACAGCATGGCTGTAAACAAAACAGTATTCTGTGAGTTCTCAGCGAGGATTAAGGATAAATCAATATTTCTCCTTCTCGCACCCGCTCACTCCAGACATCAACGATAGAGTGGCTGCCAGAATCGCAGCCCGAGCGGGTCCCCTTTTGTACGGTATCAGGAAGGGCCAGGCCGCGGAACCGGCAATCACCCGTAGCACGGTCGATGAGTTCCATTTTGAATTGGCGCTTTTCCCTGCTCGCAAATGGCCGGTCTTGCCGGCGTACTTGGATTATTTCGGAAGGCAAACAGCCAATCGGTGATGAGGTATGGGGTCAACATTCGGAGTTGGATTGATATTTAATTTGGACCTGATAAGACTGCCTAGGTAGGGAGAAATACACACAATCCAATACCTGCTCCGTATGACCTGAATAGGGGCGGGCCTGCAGGTGATCTGCCGTGTGATACCCTATTGCTGCATGAGTTGCAGCAGCTCTAGTCAGGGGCACGGTCGTCAACTCCCTCTTTCCTCCGCGGGTGGTCAGCTCATAAGCATAGGTATATCCGCCAGGCAAAGAATGGCAGTTCCTATGTGGAATGAGAGTCAGAAGCCACCTGTTTTAAACCTCATGGTTTCAAATTCTCATTCTGATGCGGATGCAGGTGATCTTCAAGCAAGCCTGAGATAAGGCCCGAGCTTGGGCCCGCACCCGCCCACAGCCTCCACTTTCTATGGGTGGCTACTACTCCGGAGTACTCCGTAGGTGAGGTACTCTGTACTGCACCTGTGTACTCCGTATGAAGTAGATATATGGTAGAACTTGTATGGTTTCACCAGCCAGTTCTTTTGTAGAACTCCCGAGATCCTGTAATCTATCTCCAAAATCGATAGAAAAGCAATAATCGCTTTCAAGCATCAATTGACCCCAGAACGAAAGAAAATAGCGGAGGGCGTTACAAACCCTCGGCAAAATGCAATGCAGATGGTGTAGTATAAAATAAACAACGACCTAGCCCCATCAACCAGCTCGCGAAATTTTTGTGTCCAGCCACTCGGCTCCACTGACAGCAATAGCTTACATCAGAAGACGCCAGGCACCAAGAATCAAAGCAGCAGTACCAGTGCAGACACCCCTATAAAGCTCGTTAGCAATTATTGATTCAATGCAGGATACCAGGGGCGTGGCGCATACATGAGCCATTGTAGTGTTGAGAATTTGACGGCCTCAACACGCTCCCTCAAACCCGCAACTTCTTGCTCAATTCTCGTTTCTGTCTCTTTGATGCGCATCTCCTGGCTGTTCGCTTCTTCCCGAATACGGCCTTTTTCGAGGTTAAGGTCAAGACGAACGGAGGCCTGGGTACGGCCTATCTCATCCCGGAGTCGTGAATTGAGTTTTGCAAGGTCGGCAGCGATTTTTTCGTGAGACGAGCGCGTGAGTTGTGCTTCTGTGGAATCTGCGTTTAGTAGTTCCGACCGGAGTTTGGCGAAATCAACTTTCTGAGTATAGGCTGATCGCTCGGTATCTATAGTTTAGGAAGCGTTCAGCATCAACCAATAAAACGTGGACCTAAAACCGGCGGCGAAATTTGGGCATGCCCAAACAAGTAACAAGGATAACTGACCTTCCCTCAAAACCATCGTCCTGGTAAGGTTCTGGATGGACTCTTGGATAACGTCATTGAGAACCCGCATCATCGCAACCGCCTGCTCTTCGCTGAATCCTTCATCCTTGAGCCGCTGAACAAACTTCAGCGTATCGAAATGGTGGTCTCGCTGCCTCGGCGCCGAAGCATGAAATGCCCGGCGAGCTGGGTTGAAAGTCGCAACATATACCCCATTATGCCGGATGGGAATGCCAATAGGTTGTGTGCCGGAGATGTTCGTCGTGCGAGATATCGAGCGGGGAAAGCGTTTGGCGATAGAAGACGAAGTTCCGCTTTCCCGGGATGCAATGGAGGATGCAGTCAACTGCGCCCGAAATGGTGGTTGTATTTGCCATGTAAGAGTAGTCAAGCCTTGTGTGCGCTGCTTTGGCTGCCTTCCCGCGGGGAGAGGAGCGGAGTGAGTTGCTGGGAGGCTCGTTCGGATAGAGGAGCCGTTCCACGTTAGGCGGGGAAGAATCGAGCGCGGAACTTCGGCAACGGACTTCTGAGGCGCCATCTTAGGATATTTCGAGGTGACAAAAGTTATAAGAAAAGCAAGAGGCGACTTCGACAACTTGCTCGGTATGGAGTGATGAAACCTTAGTCCCCGGAACCTAGCTTCTAAGACTTTCGGGATTCGATGACTAAGCACAAACGCATCAGGGCTGCGTTTTCTTGAGATGGGTATACGGTAGACCACGGGCATCAGGGTATGAGGCTATGAGTAGTGCCATGAATTTGTGCTTTTTATTTTATTACATCAAAATGACAAAGCTAGAAAGCGCATGCCGGGTAGACATGAGCCTAGCTAAGATTGAGTTCGAGCCCGGAGTCCGAGTGTTCGATCTGAAGAATGCATCTGTCTTGGAGTATTATAATGTTCTATTAAAGTATCGTGGCTGTTGGTGAGAGCTTCCGCAGCGGAGGTTACGAAGCATATACAATCTATAGTTGGAACAACTCCCTAAGCTGCTTCAAGCAATCTTCCGGGTCCTTAACAGAGTGACCAATTGTTCTAGCGTCGTCGTAAATCTCATAGTCGTTACCACCGGGTGAAGTCTTGTCGCCAAAGAAGTGGATCGTCTTGTAATCAATGCCTGAGATCTCTTTCTCGGCTGCGACGTGTTTTAGGCAGTAAGTCTTGTCCCAGCCAGCAGGGAAGACGTCGAAAGATATTTGACCTCCAATGGAGTAGCTGTTAGAATGGAGGTGTTAGAGTAACAATTTAGATAGTGTTTCAGTGATGGCTTACCTGAGACCATAGTCAGGGAATTCCTTCTTCAACGCTTCCACGAACGGCCCTCTGATGTTGTGCACTCGATCATACCTGTAGTCACCGTCAGACACCGGTTTCAGCACAAGAATCAAGGTAATCATACTCCTGGAAATCGTTACGCTCCTCAACGGAAGCGTTCCTGCCAATGGGGCTGACGTTGATCATTCCGTTGCGGAATTCGATGAAGGTACCACGCTTCTTAGGAATGTCCAGGTCCGCAATGTATCTGAGGATGAAGTTGACCAACTTCTGGTATTTCTCCTCCCCAATCCATTCAATGAAGCTGTTGCCAGTAAGGGGTTTTCCCAGGCGGTATGCGGTCAAACCATTCTCGGCGAAGCAAAAGTCGAAGAGGGAGGTAACGTTCACACTCGAGGAGCCGAGTTGTTCCTGCTGTTTGGCGAAGTCGGATCCGCCAACCTGACTACTGTTAGGCCAATTGTCTTCATGACGAGGGGTGGAGGACTAACAGAGCCGATGGCGCACTTTTGTCGCAATTGCGAGAGCACCTGGAGCATCTCATCTGTGGCGTGCTACAGGTGCAGATAAATTGTCAGTTTAAGGGCAAGATATATGCGGGGCTTTCTCGCAGCGCTTACCTTCCTTGCGGGTGTCAATGTGTTGTCAACATCGAAAAGGCAAATCGTGTCCTTCAATAGACGGTTCTCCAGAGCAGGATACACACCGGCGCCTTCAACGGTAGACATAGTGCTAGAATTATTGAAGAGTATAAGAATAGTAAGCAAGACAATGTAGAAGCCAGGCAGAAAAGGACTGGTAAAGAACAAGGGCCTTCGGCGCAATTGAAGAGGGGGCAAGCTGTACAAATGCAGGAAATAATGATGTGTCCTGACCGCTTGCGGTGAGAGGGGCAGTGCGGGCCTAGGAAAACAAATCGGCCCCCTAATTTTGGGGCAGACAGGCGGTCAACTAATAGGGTTCCGGCCTAGATCAGCGCGGGGCTTCTTATCGATATCCGATAAGCTGTCCTGATTCCCAGAGTAGATAGCAGTGTATGGAGTGAAAAAGGCACGGGTACGAGTATTTTCTTCGAAAGCTAGACATATATATAGCTTGAAAAATCACTGCTTGATGCAAAAGAGCTCATATAGTCCTAAGATTCGTAGATCATGAAATAGCGTATGGAAAACACAATTTCTGGAGAGGATAACCAAGGACTGCGAGGAATATGACCTGGTCGCTTTGACGCTTCCTTTCACCCCATAGTATGCTGGAATACTTTGGCCGCCAGCTGGCTCAGGAGCCGCGCGCGGTCAGTTGTCGGTAGCTCCAAGAAAACTTCATAGACGCTTCTGCCACGAGCATCTCGCACAGCGCCTAGGCGGTTCCCAGCAACAGCACCCGCTATAGCACCCGGAGCATTTGCCACAATAAATCCAAGGGCACCACCGCTAGCTCCCCCAACAAGCGACCAGAAATGTCCCTTGCCGCCTTGTGCTTCAGCACCATCCATACCTTCCTCCCGGAGCATTTCCTCGAAGACCGAACCGAACTGCTCATTCGATCGTTCTTCGCGGTCTGCGGAGCCAAATCCAAACGACGACCAAAATCCGCCATCGCCATTAGGGCCCCCCTCATCTTCGTCCATTTCTTGTTCAAGATTTCTTTTGGCATCGTACTCTCGTCGGCGGGAATCGTCGGAGAGGGTGAAGTATGCATCGTTGATCTCCTGAAACTTGCGCGTTCGTGCTGCCTTCTCAGGCGACCCTTCTGGCACTCGATCAGGGTGAGATTTTAGGGATTCTCTGCGCATATTAGTACCTCCCTTGCACATGAAAACAGACGTGTGGCATGTGCACCTTTTGTATGCAGTGCGAATTTCCCGCTGGCTGGCGGTAGGAGAAACGCCCAATGTTTTATCTATTCAAATGGTAAGACGCTGCTTTTGGTGCATGTCATTGACCTTACAGTAGTCAGGAAATTCTGTTCACAACATGTTAGCCACTGTCTGTCTGAGTCGTTTGACGTAGAACCTACTCGGCATCTTGTTCAAGTGTTAAGCTAAGACTCTTAATTTGCGATGGTGGTTATTATTCAGTGTCTGTCGAGGAAGGGTCGGTATCATATATAGTGTGATGGCCCAGATGGTCAAGGGAGAGAGAGGAATAGAAGGGAGAGTAGGCCCTGGGTTCCAGGATGCTGTAGCCAGAGTAAGTGTTGGTAGACGGGGGACGGGATGACGTCGGTGGGTTGGTATGGACGGAACCGCCAATCCAAACTTCTGAGTCCTAACCCTAGATACTACCTAGTGGCCGAGGTTGAGTCTATTCTGTCTCTGAGTTTGTTTTAGTACTATGAGAAAGCGCTCGATGAGATCAAGGGAGAATGCTCAGGAACAGTTGGCTTGAACCCCGCCAGACAAAAACACATGACTTCTCATCTAGACTATGACAAACTACTGCCTGAGGCTACAACTGCTGCACTTCGTAAGGCCCCTGAGGATAACCACCAATCACCAGCCATGATGCGCTGAACTAAAACTGCCAGCCACCGACTTTGTCGCAAGCCGCAGGTCGCTGCTGGGCCTCCCTCGGACTCGCCAAACGATGAACGTTCCATTTCTCCTTGAGACTGGTCTGACTTTCTCTCACCTCTTGCATCGCTCTCCTGACTGATTCTCCACGGCGGGTGGATAACTGATACCTCCAGATTGTCTTCAAAGCACCTCGTTCCTGCTTCCGGTATTCTCACCTGTCCACCAGTTTATGGCTTATGCTGATCCGATGCTCCCATATGAAAGAAGCGGTGGAGACAATAATCAATGCAGCACGGAGCCTAAGACTGTGTTGTGCAGAAAGGACCCCGCAACTGCTCCATGATTGCTTGAGCAGGTTGGCGCATTGAGAAAATCAACTTGGATACCTATCAGTATATGTATTGTGATAATAGGCGCGTCAATTGAACACAAGAGAGAAGAAGGGAGCAACAGCGAAGCAGTCAACATTGACCGCCGTTGAGCACAACAAGTTGCAAACTTCGAAATCGAGAAACCATACCCACTAGCATCAAGCGAGATCAAAATGGGCTGGTTTGACGGTCGGTCCTCGGCTTCAACATCTGGTGGCTACGTGCGCAAGCGCTCAGATCGCTCTCCTTCTCGTCGATCCTCTGCTGGCTATTCCACTCACCACAGCCGGCACTCTGCTCCATCAATCTTCGACTTCGGCAGTACCCGCGAACGCTCCAGCCCATCTGTCTACTCTACCTCGTCGCGAAGGGCACGTCCTCGCTCTGGATTCATTCAGCGCGTGGTCCGCTACATCAGGCGCTTGTTCCGTGACATTACCAACTATGCGAAGAGTCACCCCATGAAGGTTTTCATGCTCGTAGTCGTTCCCTTGATAACGAGCGGCGTGCTTGTCAAGCTCTTCTCCATGGTCGGAATTCATCTGCCGAAGCATATCTTTGGAGGAAACTCGTCTTCGCGCTCTGGCGGCGAGGGCGGTGGTATGGCCAGCAACATTAACGGGCTGATGAACATCGCAAAGATGCTTATGTAGAAGGGGGTCCATCTTGATGATGATTAGGAACGGTCCGATATGATGGGGCACTCATTTAACGAAGGTCATGATCATGACTCATGGACAACGATGATATTATTATTCAGTCTCTCATTAGTATCTGACAATCTCGGGATTTACAACTATGTTAAACAAAAGCCTGGAGGTTACATGCGATTTATTGAATAAAGGATTTGATCTAATTTACACAGTGCTGCTTGGTATCAAATCAATGTACATACTCAAGGCACGAAGCATCAGCTTGAGTAACTCTAATACCAAGAATAATAGTCTTCACCAAAGCAATTCCAATTTACCATCTACAATCTACGCACGTTGCGAGCGTTTTCCTCTTCGCCGAGATGCCGCACCCTTTGAAGATACAGCCGAGCTAGATTGCTCTGACGGCTCTGCAGTGTCAACTTGCTCGTCCTCTGAAACAACCTCGTCGTCCGTCGTGCCAGACGTTCCAAGTACTTGACCGACGGTCTTGCGATACACCCAGCCGGGCAACTTGAAAATCATGGTATCACGTAGTGTCGGGCGCTGGATCGCTTCAAGGTCGAGTAAGAATTCCTGGCGTTCACCTTCCTCTGACTCCTCCTCCAAGAATACATTCCCGACTGAATCGACAATGAGCACTTTTCCATTTTCAGCAACAACTCGCTTTCTTTCCCCTGTCGGCTCAACAGTCTCGCCTGTCGGAGTAGAGGTTCCGCTCCTGCGCGATACTGTCTTAGCACCCCCCTTCTTCTCCTTGCGGTTTTCGCGGTCCAACATCCGCTTCTGTCGGCGGTTCATTGGCATGGCACCGGCATCGCCAGCATCTGGGGCCGGAACGGGAGCTGAGGAAGGCGCAGCGCCAATTCCACGAACACCCAACTCATCCCCCCATGCAGCTCTCCTAGCCTGGCGTATATACCGGTCCACAAAGTCACGTTGACGCTTCCAGCTAAGAATAAGAGCCCCGTAGTGAGCACCGCCGCCAAAGACCAGAAACAGTCCGATGAGGACAGACCCCAGTCCTGGACGGAATCGAGAGTAATAATATCCCGTACCTTTCCACGTCGGGAAGCCATTTTTCATGAAGTAGTCGTAGCGCTCACGACCTGGACCGCGGAGGATGTTTGCGACAACGTTCAGACGCTGCGCACGCTCGTGAGCCTCCTTGACAGCGGTATCGATTTCTCGCTTGGTAGGGCCGCGGTTGACGTGTACGCCCTTTTGGCTAGTCTTTGATTTGCCCTTGTCTTTCGAGCTGTTGGCGATGAACGTGCGTTTGACTTTGTCGGGGTGGAGCAGTCTTGACATTTTACGGTAGCCCTTGTTGAGCTCATCCTGATTGGCATTCGTTCGGACTCCGAGAAAATCTGAAGGTCCCAGTCAGTATATAGTTCGGGTTGTGGATAGAAAGGTTTCTGAAAATTTACCGTAGAATGTCACATTCGCGCCTTCGGCTGCGGTAACTTCGTCTTGAAGGCGGAAGATCTCATAATCTAAAAGAAGAGCAATATTAGATTGTAGTTCATTGCCAATTGGTAGGTTACGAACCTTCTTTTGTCCAAGCTGCAGCGAGAACGAAGAAGACCGCAAATAAGACCAAACGGAGCGCAGTTGTCTTCATCGTGGATAAACTTTGCGGGAGCGACCAAGCTCCAAACCCGCAAAGATCAAGCGAGGGGTTGTAATATGAGAGCTGAGCTAAACAGGATCAGGATATCATTCTATAACCGACCCTGGCGATGTTGTTGTGTTGTCTTTGAACTCCTATCAAGAACATTTCGAAATTCTGGCCAATTAAGCAATTGGGAAGGCGGTCAGCTGTCATGGTACGGCGGACTATTGGGACATATCTCTAATAATTAATTTTACCTGTATTGATGGTGTATACCACCTTACTAACTATCTAAAGGTATTAAAAAACTATATTTAATATTATATAAGGG
>RHLP01001197.1:0-11357 GCA_003719405.1 Aspergillus incahuasiensis | reverse complement strand
TATAATCTAAGGCTTCTAGCAATACCAGTGTACTCTATCCATTCCCTAATATAGAGTACTTTAAGCAGTGTCTGTTCTGCAGAAGATTGCCAGGCCCGCCTCGAGAGCGACTGCAGAGGAGGTCCACCCGGTGGCTGGCTGAGGGCTGACGGACCACCGGCCACCGAGCACTCTGGGCTATGCCTCTGCCTTGGAAGATGCCAGACGGAGTTGATCTATCGAAACCATGTTCATTGACCCAGTGACCCTTGTTCGTGTACTCGATGCAGCTGGTTGAGATCTGAATGAGGGCGCAGGCAGCATCCCAGCTATGCCACTGCAATGGGGCCGGCCATTCGACCAAGGGGTTGGCCGCCACAGTCTGCACCCTGCAGCCCAAGGCGCACTATCACATTGCGGCCTGTCCGATCGGCTACACGTTCGCTCTACGGAGTACTCTAAGCTCTGCTCACTTTCCTTCGGGTGAGCTCGGTGGTGCCTTTCCATGCATCCTCTGCAGAATGGTCGCGTGCATCCTCCAAGAGCTTAGCACAATGCCTCGGTTCCCACCGAGAAGGATTGGCCACAGGAAAAAGCAAATACCGAGTATTGCAAGGTTGCGAATACCCTTTCCTCGATTTCTTGATTTCACCAAGCCAGGATCCTGTATAAGTCTCGTGCAGGGAGTCGATCCGAACCCGAACCCGCGCAGGTTCTTGCAGGCAGTTGCAGTTGCAAAAAAGGCCGCTCATACATCCAATACGCTTAATCCAACCCCAGCATGAAAACCGAACCATCCTCCCGGCCCTCACCCTCCCTCGCCGTCCCCTCGCGGCAGCGACCAGGGTCCGCGTGCGAAGAGTGCCGCCGCCGCAAAGTCCGCTGCGACCGGCAGCGTCCGCAATGCCAGGTCTGCTTCGAGGGCGGGCTGGACTGCACGATTGGCACGGCTCGGCTCCCTCGAGGGCCACGCAAGGGCCAGCTGCGCACCCTGCGAGCGCGCATCGGTAGGTTACTGTCTACGGAATCCTTGGAGAGAAGACGTGAGCTGAGCGGATAAGTAGCCGCCCTCGAACGCTGTCTGGCCGACCGCCACCCCGAGATTGATTGCCAGGTAAACGTGAACGCCCTGCTGGACGGTGCAGAGATCGAAGACCCTTACGACCGGGAGGACTCCTCTACCTCTGCTTGTGGTGCGAAGTGCTCAAGGGATAGTAGTGCCACTGCCGACTCGGCCGACGACCAAGCGAGCACGAAATCGCGATCGCCCGAGTCGCCGCGGTCGGGCCTCGTCTCTGTCTCTGACTTGATGCAAGCGGACCTGTAAGTCGTGCAGACCCCGGGTGCCTGTCGAACAAAAGAGCTGACAAGCAGTGACCAACTATACTTCGACCGCGTGCACCCATTCGCCCCGATCCTCCAGCGATGGCGCTACCACATGTGGTCGAGACACGGCCAAAAAAGCGACAGCCAGGCCTGCCTGCAGCACGCAATGTGGACAGTCGCGGCGTCTGTATCCGCGCAGTTCCGCGCCCTCCGCGAACCGCTCTACCAAGAAACGAGACGCATGTTGGCCGCGCTCGACTCTCCCAGTCCAAGCCCAAGCCCATGCGCAGTCCCAAGCCCAATCCCAATCCCATGGCCGGACGCGGACGCGGGTGCGGCGATTGAGCAGGCCCAAGCCTGGGTCCTGGTCTGCGTATACGAATACATGCAGCTCTCGCCGCTGCAGGCGTGGACGAGCGCCGGGCGCTGCTGCCGCCTGGTCTTGGGGATGCGGTTGTACGAGCTGGACGACCCCAGCACCGGTAGTCCGGCCGTGGTGGCACCGGACCAGGAGACCGCCTGCAACCTGGTGGACTGGACTGGGCTGGAGGAGCGCCGGCGCACGTTCTGGATGGCGTATGCTCTGGACCGCTTTGTTAGCTTCCACACCGCGCTGCCGGTGACACTCAATGAGCAGTTAGTACGTCTGTCTGTTTGCTGAATGCATGTTAGCTGCTTCTAGCTAGCTAGCTAGATGGATGCCATGCCGTGCCAGAGACTGACAGTGTGTATAGATCGCAACGCGTCTCCCAGGCCCAGAGGACGAGTTCCAGGCGGGCCAGCCCACGGCCACGCCGTATCTGGCGGAAGCCATGGCGCGGGCGAGTGCGTCTGCGCCGACTCCGCCTGTTTCAGCGTTCGGCGAGTGCGTTGTGCTCGCGACGATCTGCGGGCGGGCTCTCGCGCATAAGCAGAAAGTGGCGGTCGAGCAGCTGGGTGTGAGTGGCGCCGGCGATGGCTCGGGCTCGGCCGGAGAGGGCTTCTGGGCGCGGCATCACTGGCTGCATGAGGTGTTGAGCGCCCGCATCCGGATGCTCTCGGCGTCACTGCAGGTCGTTGATCCCGTGCTGGTGTTCGCTCGCATCGTTGCGCAAACGTTGGTCCTCTTTCTGCACGGTGTGCTGGAGTCCGTCGTCGTCGTCGCTTGGAAAGCCGGGGACCAGCAGCTCTTAGGGATACTCGAGGACGAGCGCCTGTGTGTGTTGGCTGCCCACGAGGTGGTGGGTCTCGTCAGGTTGCAAGGCCAGCTTGGGTTCTTCAAGGTATATATATATAGGAAGACATCAGTCAAATCCTTTCTCTTCCTTTCCTCAGGTACAGAAAGGAAGAAAGAAGTGGCTAACAGATCACAACCAGGTCCATCCCTTGACGCCGATCCCCTTGATGATGTGCGCCGAGTTCCTCGCCGGCCACGCATACCTCGATGCTGGCTTCGATGGCATGCTGCAGGAGATACTGGCCTGTCTTCAGGGACTCGACCGAGTCAGAAATGCACCGCGTAGCCCGCGCGTCTCGCTATCAGCGGCGCCCTTTATCTAGCATATATATCTGTATCTGTATCATTGGCATTTCGGTCTGGGATGTGTCACAAAGAGTTGGTTGCATGGTGTTTTAGAGTAAGCAGCATAGCAATATTCTGAATATAAAGAAACCATCTTCCGACATTCCAACAGAGAACACTGGCTGTCGTCATCTTATATATGCGTCGTTTCCAACCCTGGTAGGGCAGTCGGCTCGGAGTAAGCCAACCCCGTGGAATAAATACTCCGAGCAGCGCTCAGTTGCTGCGGGAGATAGTCAACGAGGCCAGTTGGAGTACGCACATGCGTTTTCGTTGGCTCCTCCGGTATTTCTCAGATCTCTCCCCCTGCATTCATTCAACGAAGTACCCTGGTCATTTCAAGCGACGGCATGACTGCAGTGCAACAGAAGCGCCGCTGGATGGACTCAAAGGGCGTCCTGCGTAACGTGACAACTACCTAACTCCGGATGTACAGCTAGAAGTGGTGCGCAGCCGGTGACAGGTCGGACGTTGGCAGAAAGAGGAACTGTGCCATGCATGTCCGCCGCTGGGAAACAGTCCTCGACGGTCGAGTCGATGGTTCTAGAACGGCGTGGTTAGGTTTCACTGTTGCTGTTGCGTCTCGAGTGTGGGTTGCGTATCCGTATCCGTAGTCCAGACTTATTCTGCATAGTCCTGCACTCTTCACAGCATAGTGGATCAGACTCGAAACAAACAAAGGAGTGTTAGAAAGTAGGAGCTATTTGTACAAGACTAGTCAGGAATTCCAGCGGCCCATCGAACCAACATCTCTTCCGTGACCTACACGCCATCGCTATGGCCCTGCCGGCAGCACCCCCCACGACCACCCCTCTGCAGCAGAATGCGAACGGCGTCGGCACCGGCATGGCCCTAACAAACAGCAAAGGAACCACACAAGAGGCAGAGCGCCACGCCGTCCTCGTATTTGGCTGCCAGTGGCTATCCTTCACAGCAGCGGACTTCCGGCAGCTCCGCGCCGCCGTCCTCGACAACCCCTCGCACCACTGGATGCTCGAAACCCTACGCGAGTTGCCAGACTATTACCGCGCTGCCGCGGAAGAGCAATACCTCCCCTCCCTACGCACAGTCCGCGGGGAAGAAGACCTCCGCGCCCTGCACCGGTGGTTTGCGTGCGACGACGTATCGACGGCAACGTTCCCGCTGTGCTATACGCAGCTCGCGCCACTGCTTATGATGACGCATTTTGTGCAGTACGCGCAGTGGAGGGAGATGGAGGATGCGCGGGGGAGCGCGGGTGCGAGTGCTGTGGTTGGCATTGCGGGGTTCTGCATCGGGCTTCTTAGTAGTGTTGTGGTTTCTGCTGCGGGAACGGGAACGGGAGCGCGCGGGCTCAAGACGTACGGGGCTGTCGCGCTGCGTCTGGCTATGTTGCTGGGGGCCCTGGGGGATGTGCAGGAGGCGGTGGAGAGGTACACCTCGCTGGCGATTGCGTGGAAGGACCCGCGGTTGCAGGGAGAGCTGGGTGCTTTGCTGGGGGGGTATCCCGGGGTATGTACCTATATGGATCGTCTTCTTCCGCTGCCTCTGCCTCTGTTGTGGTTTATGATGCTAAGCAGACAGCAAGTCGTATGTAAGCGTTGAGTACGACGAGAACCGGGCGACGGTCATGGCGCCGCGGCGGAGTGTCGCCGGTCTGCAGCGGACTCTGCAGGCTGCTGGATTCGCGGCGAACGCGGTCGAGTTCAACGGGCGATACCACTGGCCAGGCCACGAGGGGACTCTCGCGCCCCTGTTTGCGCTCTGCGACGCCCATCCTGGTCTCCGGCTCCCTGACGCATCGGAGCTGCTTCACCCCGCACGCGCAAACACAGCAGAGCCGGTGAGTTCGGGGCCTCTCCACCAACTAGTCTTGACTGCTGTCCTTGCGCAGCAGTGCCGGTGGCACACTATCTTCTCCGCCATACACGGAGAACACCTCAGCACGCCCCGTTCGGTAGTCATCGAGTTCGGCCCAGAGCGATGCATCCCCCCGACCCTCTTCCGCCGTCTTCCTCACCGCGTCGTCCACTTCGCCAGTGTCCACCTCCCTAGTAACATAACCCGCGACCATGAGCTCGCCAACCGGCCACCCGCAGACACAGACATCGCTATAGTCGGGATGGCGTGCCGCGTCGCAGGCGCCGACGACGCAGTCGAGCTCTGGGATCTCCTGTGCGCAGGCCAGTCGCAGCACAGGGAGATGCCGCGGGAGCGATACGCGGACTACGCAACGCCGTGGCGGCCAGAGGCGAGCCAGCGCGCCTGGCTCGGCAATTTCGTGCGCGACATCGACGCCTTCGACCACCGGTTCTTCCGCAAGTCGCCGCGCGAGGCAATGGCGCAGGATCCCCAGCAGCGGCTGCTCCTGCAGGTCGCGTACCAGGCGCTGGAGTCGGCGGGCTATTTCTCCGCGCAGCACGCGCCTGCAGAGAGAGCGAATGTCGGCTGCTACATTGCCTCGTGCACCGTCGACTACGAGCACAACGTCAACTGCCACCCTGCGTCTGCCTACGCGGCGACGGGGCTCCTGCGCAGCTTTCTGGCGGGGAAGCTGGCGCATTATTTTGGGTGGCGCGGGCCCGCGCTGTGCGTGGACACGGCGTGTTCCGGGTCTGCTGTGGCGCTGCATCATGCGTGTCGCGCGATCCTGAGTGGTGATTGCACGGCTGCGCTGGTGGGCGGTGCCAATGCCATCATGAGCCCGCTGGCGTATGACAATCTGGCGGGTGCTGCGTTTCTGTCGCCGACGGGGCAGTGTAGGCCGTTTGAGGCCGAGGCGGATGGCTATTGTCGCGGGGAGGGGTTTGCAGCCGTCTTCGTCAAGAAGTTATCCGATGCAATTGCCAATGGGGACCAGGTCCTGGCTACGATTGCCGGCACGGCGGTGGAGCAGAACAGCAACTGCACGCCGATTGTTGTGCCGGACACGGCGTCTCTTGCGGGGCTTTTTGAAAGGGTGACGGATCGTGCACGCCTCCATCCGAGAGACATCAGTGTCGTTGAGGCTCATGGGACGGGGACTCAGGCAGGGGACCCGGCAGAGTACCGGAGCGTCCGTGATGTGTTGGGCGGACCGAGACGAGCTGCCAAGCTAGCCTTGGGGTCCGTGAAAGGGCTGGTCGGGCATACTGAAGGTGTATCCGGGATGGTTGCTCTGTGCAAGATCGTCTTGATGATTCAGAACGGGCAGATCCCCCCACAGCCGGGGTTTGGTACATTGAACCCGCACCTCGGGGCCATGCCTGATGACAACATTGAGATAGGCACGACCGTCAAGCCCTGGGACGTTGGGTTCCGGGCAGCATTGATCAACAATTATGGCGCTTGCGGGTCCAATGCATCCATGGTCATTACACAGGGGCCATGGAGAGGTGTGGCGGCAACCCCTAAAGAGGGCATCCATGCAGATGGGGCAGCGCTGCCATTTCGCATGTGCGGGCTGGACAAGTCCCGCTTGCAGGAGTATTCTACCCGTCTGCGAGGATTCCTTGCTCGTCCGGATGCACCCAGGTCAATCGCAGACATTGCGTCCAACATCACGCGCCAGTCCAACCCGGGCCTGCAGTGGCAGTGTGTTTTCCAAGCACGATCGAAGACGGAGCTCGACGGGATTCTAGCCGGGTTGGAAAGAGGGGAGGATCGACATCTGGTCCAAGTGAAGCAGTCCCGGCTTCCGATTATCTTGTGCTTTGGTGGGCAGACAGGAAGGAGTACCGGGCTCGATCGTAGTCTGTGGGAGGGCTTTCCGCTGCTGCGGCATCATCTCGACGCTTGTGACGACATCCTCAAAGCTAGCGGCGAATCAAGCATCTATCCCGGGATCTTCCTGACTGCTCCAGTGGATGACATCGTGCAGTTACACGCCCAGCTGTTTGCGCTGCAATATGCCTGCGCGCGCAGCTGGATTGACTCTAAAGTGGACGTCGCAGCTGTCATCGGTCACAGCTTCGGCGAGTTGACGGCCTTGTGTATCTCGGGTGTGTTGTCGTTACCCGACGCCTTAACGCTCATCGTGCGCCGCGCGGTCATAATCCGCGCCAACTGGGGTGCCGACCCAGGCGCAATGCTCGCAGTGGAAACAGACGAATCTCGCTTGAAGGAGTACCTCCAAGACCCCCAGACTCCTGCAAGTATAGCCTGCTTCAACGGGCCGAGAAGCTTCACCGTTGCAGGCGCTACCGCGGCTATTGATGCCCTGCAAAGCAAATTAGACAGTGATCCGACACTCCGAGCAAAGCGTCTTGATGTCACGAATGCGTTTCACTCCTCCTTGGTCGAGCCCCTGCTTCCTGCTCTCGCGGGTGTTCTAGACGGGCTGCCCAGACACCCTGCAAGCATCCCACTCGAACGTGCTACGGAACACCAAGCAGACGGGATCCTGTCCTCGGACAGCGTGGCAACACATCTTCGCCAGCCTGTATACTTCGGAAACGCTGTGCAGCGCCTCGCTACGCGCCTCGGCCCGTCTATCTGGCTCGAGGCGGGCTCCAACTCCACGGTGACGTCTCTGGCACGGAGAGCGCTGGGGCCGAGCGGAGCCGGGAATAGTTTCCATGCTGTAAACATCACATCCGCATCAGCGCTGAGGAATCTTACCGACGTCACGGTCGCGCTCTGGAGAGATCAGCTGTCTTGCACGTTCTGGGGCTATCATGCTCGCCAGGCAAGGGAGTATTCCGCGCTTATTCTACCGCCGTATCAGTTCGAAAAGTCGCGCCATTGGATGCAGAACAAACCGCTTCCATCGGCGTCTAGCCAGGCTCCAGCAAGTGGGGAAGTTGGGGAGGGAAAGCCTTTATTCTCCTTTGTTGGGTATGAAGACGCCGCTTGTCGTGTAAGTAAGTATCTCATCCATACCGACCACCCCGAGTATATTGCAGCCGTCTCCGGACATAAAGCAGCTAGGACTGCCCCGATTGCGCCGGCAACTCTACTGCTCGAGTACGCGGTCGAGTTGCTCAGATCTCTGCCTGATGGTCAAGGGAAAATACCGCGAGTGTATGATGTGGGCAGCGATGCACCACTGCTCCTGGACCCCAGCCGCGAGGTATGGATCGAAGTGTCGCAGGACGACAATCAAAAGCACAGGTGGCATCTGGCGTTCCGAAGCCAAGCCCTAACTCAACACCAGTCGCCCTCCCGACTACTGCATTGCACCGCACATATTTCCATGCATGAAGCCCACGATTCGGACTTCCAAGCCGAGTTTGACCGATACGCAAGGCTAGTCAGCCACGCTCGGTGCACGCAGCTCCTCTCCGATCCAAACGTTGACGACATCCTGCAAGGCCGAAATGTGTACCGTGCGTTCGCAGAAATAGTCGAGTATTCGGAACAGTACCAGGGCGTGCGCAAGTTGGTCGGCCAGGGCACCGAGAGCGCGGGCCGCGTGGTCAAACCGTACTCTGGGAGAACGTGGGCAGATGCATTCCTGTGCGACTCGTTCAGCCAGTGTGCTGGATTCTGGGTTAACTGCATGACGGACAGAGGAGAGGGCCAGATTTACGTGGCCAGCGCCATCGAGCAGTGGATGCGCTCGCCGCTGTATGCAGACGTGGCGGCGCCCAGGCCCGAGACGTGGCATGTGTGGGCGCGCCACCGGCGCTCTGAGGGGTGGTACACGAGTGATGTCTTTGTATTCACGCCGGAGGGAGAGCTCGTGGAGATTTTTCTCGGCCTGCGGTATCAGCGCGTTGCGAAGAGTGTTTTCGCCCGGCTTCTTGGTGGCTCGGCGCCGAGGATTGAGAGCGTGACCGAACAACCTGCGAAAAGCGCGAGGTCGTCAACTGAGAGCTTGGTCGGTCGGTTGAGGACTGTCGTGGCGGAGTTCTGCGCGGTCAGCCCAGGCGATGTCCAGGACGATAGCAATCTGGCCGATGTCGGTGTCGACTCGCTGATGGCGATGGAGCTTGCCCGTGAACTGGAAGCCGCTTTCAAGTGCACCTTGGGCGTGGAGGCTCTGCTCGAGGCTGAAACCATCCATGATCTTGTACGAGCGGTTCAAGGGGCGGTGGGGGGAGAGACAGTTGACGATTCAAGTGTGTGCAGTAGCACCACAGGTAGCTTACCTGACGCGGCCACCGAGCTCACAAGCTCCAACGAGTCCAGTACGAAGGTGTCTAATACCCCAAGCCTAGTCCTGCCAATCAGCGATGTGCTGGCTGCGTTTGGCACGACAAAAGAATTGACCGACCAGTTCTTGGTGGACAACAACTGCAGCGGCCGACTGCTGGAGTTCACCCCTCTCCTAGTCAAAATGTGCCTAGTGTTGACGCTGGAAGCATTCGAGATATTAGGGAGCAACATCCGCTCTGCATGTGCAGGCGACCATCTCTCACGTATCGCGTACGATCCGCAACATGACCGGTTGGTCGACTACCTCTACGATCGTTTAGAAGAGGCAAGGTTGATATGCAAGGATCGCGCGGCGATCACCCGCACCCAGACACACGCTCCCACAGACTCCAGCAGTGCATTGCTGAACTATATCAAAGAACACTATCCCGAGTACGCCGGAGCATGCAGGCTCACGTTCTACACAGGCAGCAAACTGGCCTCGGTGCTCCGCGGGGACCAGGACGGGCTGCAGCTTATTTTCGGCACGCCCGAAGGGCAGAGACTGGTATCATGGATGTACGGCGACGAGCCACACAACGTGGCCGGGTACAAACTGATGGGCGAGTTTATCCGGCGGCTCGTGGACAAACTCCAGCTGCCTCCCCCTGCAGCCAACGCCGGGGCCACGCTGAAGATCCTCGAGATGGGAGCAGGCACAGGGGGCGGCACAAAGTGGCTGCTGACTTTGCTGTCGGCGCTGCCCGTGCCAGTCGAATACACCTTCAGCGACATCTCGCCCGCGTTCCTGGCCCAGGCGCGCCGCAAGTTCCGCGACTATCCGTTTGTCCGGTACTGTGTGCATGACATCGAGAAGCCACCCGCCGCCGACCTGCGGGGGAAACACCACATCGTGCTTGCGAGTAATGCGGTGCATGCGACGGCGAGCCTGCAGGTCTCCACGGGCAATATGCGTCAGGCGCTGCGGGCGGACGGCGTCTTGATGATGCTGGAAATGACCCGGCCTGTGTTTGCGATCGACCTGGTCTTCGGCTTGTTTCGGGGCTGGTGGGTCTTCAACGACGGACGGACTCATGCGATTACGAGCGAGGGGCGCTGGAAGGATGACCTCCATGCAGCGGGATTCGGCCATGTCGACTGGACGGATGGCGAGTCAGATGAAGTAGGCGTCCAGCGTGTTATCTTTGCCACGGCCGAAGGAGAACAACGCGACCGCGGCTCGACAGCCCTCGGAGAGGATGTAGTAGCAAGGCTGCGGGTGGTAGAGGAGTATGTTGACCTCAACACGGCAGGCTTCAGCGCACCAATGCTGCCGCCAGACACGCCAGCTCCAGCTCCAGCTAACCATGCCTGTGTTCTAGTCACCGGCGCGACGGGCAGTCTCGGTAGCCATCTAGCTGCGCATCTCGCCGGGCTCTCGAATGTCCGCGAGGTAATCTGCTTGAACCGGGTAGGCCGGATAGAGCCTCAGGTACGGCAACAGGAGGCATTCACAGCGCGGGGCCTATCCCTCCAGCCAGCCGAGGCAGCCAAGCTGCATGTCCTGGAAAGTGATACGACAACGGAGCAGTTAGGGCTATCCAGGGAGCAGTGGACGCGCCTTGCGGAAAACGTCACGCACATAATCCACAACGCCTGGCCCATGAATGGCGCGGCGCAGCTCTCCAGCTTCGCGGGGCAGTTCCGCGCGCTGCAGAATCTCATCGGTCTGGCCAAAGCCATCGCCATGAAGCAGCGGCATGCCGTTCGTTTCCAATTCATCTCCTCAATCGGCACCGTCGACGGCGGCGGGGCGCGCGAGGGGCGCACGCAAATCGAAAACGTGCTGGGCAACGGGTACAACGAGGCGAAGTTTGCGTGCGAGCGCATGGTCCAGCGCACGCTGCAGCAGCACCCGGCAATGTTCCAGGCAACGGTTGTGCGGCTAGGGCAGATCGCTGCATCCGAGAGAACGGGGTACTGGAACACATGCGAGCATTTTGCGGCCATGGTGAAAGCGTCGGAGAGTCTCGGGGTGTTCCCTGCTCTCGCGGGCCGACTGGGCTGGACGCCCGTGGATGTGGCGGCTCGTGTCATTGGCGACCTCCTGCTGGACGAGGGCGTCGCTGAGGAGATATACCACGTCGACCATCCTGTTGGCCACGACTGGGCGGGTGTCGTCGATGTGTTGGCGGGGGAGCTGGGTGCTGCATGTATCCCTTTCACCGACTGGATCCGGCGAGTCAGGCAAAGGGGTGGCGGCAAGGGGAACGGGAACCCTGCAGGGCTTATGGCTGACTGGCTGGAGGCGAACTTTGAGCGAATGTCGTGCCGGGGACCGCTGGATACGCGCGTTGCGAGGAGGCACTCGGAGACGATGAGGAAGGTGGGGGGGGGGGGGGGGGGGGTGGTGGAGGAATACGTGAGGCGGTTTGTCCGCAGTTGGAGGGAGCGC